>PVHY01010091.1:0-30230 GCA_004024945.1 Uropsilus gracilis
GGGCTTTGTTCTTTGCAACTGTGAACAGGGCTGCAATGAACTGTGTTGCTGTTTTTATCGTGAGAAGTCTGCTGTTGTATTGAGTGAATCTTGCTGGTTTTGGGCCACTTTAGAGTTGAAGTGGAAAGAATGCCAGAGCCGTGCCTTTTGGAGGAGAATTGACAATGCCATCCTAGTTTCTTCATTGGATTTGAATCCCCTGCTTTTGAAGGAGGATTGACAATGCCATTTTAGCTTTTTCAACTGGCTTGAAGGTGGGACAGCCACCAATTTGTGGACACACATGGCTGAAGGAGCCATGTGCAGTTTTTTGGACTAGAGACTGAACTGGTTGGTAAGATTACCAAAGGGGTTCCTTGTACTCTCAGTGACTTTTGTTTATTTTTGTCTTTTTAATGAGTAAATCTGTGTTTGCCTCTTCTTAAGGTTCATGTGGTCTTGCTGCAACTCCTTGCGCAGGCTGGGGCAAATCTAAGGAGTAGCTGAATTTAAAGGGCCAGCTGCTCCTGATTATAAGTTTAATTAAATTCCCTGCTTGGTTTTGTTTTGTTACCTGATTTCACTCCTGGTACATGTGCATATCTGTATGTGTGTGTATCTGTGTGCTGTGTGGCTGTTTAACAGTGTAACCTTAGAGGCAACCCACTTCACCAACCTACCCTCAATCCTGACACCACTGCAAGTTTGGGGGTATCCAAGACCACACATAGTAGTTTATTAGAAGGACTTGCTGAACTCAAGGAGGGCAGTCACACTCACAGTCACGGTTTATTGCAGGGAAAGAACGTAATTCAAATCAGCCAAGAGCTGAGATGCATGGAGCAGAGAGACCAGGTGCCTTCTAAGTGTGAAACTTCCAGTTGTGCTTTCCTAGTGGAGTTTCTGACAGCCTGTTCCTGCGGTAGTGATGTGACCACACGTATGGAATACTGCCAGCCAGGGGCATTCACCTGAGCCTGGGTGTCTAGAGACATACTGGGGCTCCACAGTCTACCATCCATGACAGCTGGAGGTTCTGCTGCTACTTTGTGACCCAAAGACCCCACCCAAAATCACATTGTTACTTTATCCTGTGTGGCTAGTCCCCACCCAAAACTACATTGTTACTTTATCCTGTGGAGCCCTAAACAAAGATACACATATGCCTATCTAGCATGACACTGCAAGGTCTCAGAGATTACTTTCCAGAAACTGAGGCCAAAGATCAGACCTCCCTTTGGGTGAGGTTAAATTCTTTCCTGCACAGGCAGGTTAAACAGTGCCCAGCCCACAGGCGCTGTGAGTACATGAGTCCTGGAGGTTTGACAGCCACAGGCACCATTCATAGCTGAGCAACCAGGGGGACCAGGTCCCCAAGGTATGGGACTGCAACTGCGTGGTATCTGCCCTAGGCCAGTCACCCCCTTGCTGCTGCATGTCATTCACTGTTTGCTTGTCATTTACTGAACATGGGAAATATTCCTTCAAATAACCTTCCTTCTACTGGGGGGGGGAGGCAGACAATGAAGAGCAAAGCAACTATGAAATGATTTAAAAGAGTGCTAGAGGCTATGCGAGGAATAAAGGACTAAGTAGGTCCTTACTCAGCAAGGACAGAGAGAAAAGAGCACCCACCTGAGGGCAGGCAGGCAGTTCGGTGAAGGTCCAGAGGTTCAGAGGTCCAGAAGTCCAAGGCTGCTGAGGTCCAGAGAATGCAAAGCAGCAGTGGGTGGGGTGGAGGAACCTGCCTGGTGGACAGGTCAAGGGCTGCCAGATGATTTCTCTTTGCAGGTTGGGAGAAAGCATCTGGAAGTGGAAGCATGGTTCCTTCTTTGTCGCCTTATCAGGACTTGTCAGGACAGGGTCTCAGCCGTACACAACCCCATGTCCTGTGCAGCATGGAAATCCTGTGACCCTCCATGGCAACCTAGATAGACTGGCACAGACTCAACCTTTTAAGTCCACCTGAGCCCATATTTTAAAGAATAAAAAGCCAGGTTGTGCCAGTTAGAAAAGACCATGGTGCTGAGTTGGGAAAGTTGGTCAGCGAGCCTCAGACCCTCAGACTGTGACTGCAAGTCTGAGGGAAGAAGAAGCCACTCCTTCTGTCTCATTGCAAACTGCATGTCTATTCACTGCTAGGGCCTAGGAAAGGGGTCCCTGCACTTTGCAATAACAGGGATCCCACTGGATGGTTTCCTGGCTTCACTCTCTTTCAGGAGTCAGCACATGCTGAGCAAAGAAGTTCTTGCCTTCTCTTAGCTCAGTGGTGACTGGCAGAATTTCAGCCCAAGTTCATTCTAGCTGCCACCCACACCCCTGTGCACATGCACACACAAAATTGTCTCTCAGGGAATCTTGCAAGAACCAGAACCAGACCTGGATTAAAACCTCGGTTTGACATTCCATAGGAAGGTCTGCATTCCAAATCGCAGTCGGTTGTACCCATCAGAAATCCTTGCTTCTCTTCAAGCTTCTTTCATTTTAGTATGTTCACCACATTATCCAAAACTTGGAAAGTAGAGGGAAAAAAAAGAAAAATACCACTCAGAACCTTGCCATTTGTTATAGATTGCACATTTGTGTCCTCCCCACCCAGTTCCAATGTTGAATGGCACCCTACACTCCCAAAGAGGTGGGGTGGATGGGAGGTAATTAGATCTTGAGGGTGGGGCCCTTTGATGGGATTGGTGCCCTTATAAAAAGAGGAGGAGACATAGGATCTCTGTCTCTTTGGACACGTGCGTTAGAACCTGGCTACACTGGGCCCCTGATGTCAGGCATCCAGCTTCCAAGACTGAGAAATGAATGAGTGCTCTGTAAGCCTCCCAGGCCCTGGTGTTTGTTCCAGCAGCCTGAGCTGACCAAGACCCTATGCTAGCACGTCATTTGCGTGGTATCTTCCAGAGTTTGTGGTTCAGTTTCCTATTGCTGTTATTTCAAATGGTTGTTTCAGAGGACCAGATTTAGTGACTTAAAACAATTTAAACCTATTGTTTCAAAGTTCTGAAGGCCAAAGGTCCATAATTAGCCTCACTAAAATTAAGGCGTCTGCAGGCTGGCTCCTCCTAGGGACTCTGAGAGGAGACTGTTTCCAGTTAGTAGGTTGCCTGGTCATTCAAAGAAATAACTTCTTTCATCTGGCAGTGTAGCATCTCCCAATGCTGTCATCTCTACTTTTATTGTTATATCACTTCTTTCCTTTTTTTGTCTCCCTCTTTCAACCACCCTTGTGATTACATTGGGGGTCCCTAGATAATCCAAGATCATCTCTCCATCACAAGAGCCAGATGATCATGTCTGTCAAGTTCCTTTGATCGTGTAAGGTAACCCATCCATAGGAACTGCTGATTAGGATGTGAACTTCTTTAGGGGTGGGGGTGGGGTCACTGATCTACCATAGTTTGTCTTTGTAGTTTTTTTTTTTTTTTTTGAGACTAGGTCTCACTATTTTTGCCCGTGGAACCACAGGCTCTCATTGCCCGGGGTACCACGGACTCAAGCAATCCCCAGCCTCAGCTTCCCAGGTAGCTGGGATAACAGGCGTGCACCACCACGCCCAGCTATATATTTTTGGAACTAGGTCTCACTACGGGCCCCAGGCGGGACTCGAACTGTGATCCCTAGCCCTGGTCGCTTCGCTTCATAGGCTGAAGCTTACAGGCACGAGCCACTGTGCCCGGCCGTCTTTGTAGTTTTTGATCCTGTGATTCTAGTAATACTGAATATGTAATTGCCTCCCAGTAGCATTGTCACAGAAATATTTCCCCCACAAGAATTCTTGGTAATCTCTTCTCAAGACAACGGATGCTCCACATACTTCAGTTTGCCCAAACTGGAAATCAGGCTGGATTTCATTCTGGGCTGCTAGATGGCATGGCGAAACATCTCTATTCTTCAGATTATTTGTACAAGTTCCAGGAACAGGTCAAAGGGAGTAGGTTTATGATTTTTATTACATATGGCCTAATTGCTTTCCAGAAGGAATATCAGTTTACACAACCTCTTACAATCAACCTCACTTGACTTTTTTTTTTTTTAGACTAGTTCTCTCTCTCTGTTGCCCAAGGTTGTCTTGAACCTGTGGACTCAAGTGATCCCTAGCCTCAGCCTCCCAGGTAGCTGGGATTACAGGTGGCACCATGCCTGACTTCATTTGACTTTCTTAAAAAGCAACAACACTCTCACTTTTTATAATAAAGTTATGATAGCTTTATTATTAATATTTTGGAAATAAAGAGTGAAAAGGGGAAAATCACTTATTATTCCACCAATTGAAACACCACTTTCACTAATACACAATCTTTTCTTTCTAATATTTCCCTCTCCATATCATAATTAAATCACAATAATGTGGATGTGATGTTAGAACTTCTTGGAACTATTTTGGATCTAGGACACCTCATGTTTTTTGATATGTAGGAAAACATTTTTATTGCACTTCTCATGGGATGGTTCCCATCCTGTTTCTCAACTGATTGCTGCTGTCTGTGTCACTCAGAAGCTGGAAGCCTGGCCAGGCCTTTCCCTTCAGGGCAGTGCCAGGCACAACATGAGGTGTGTGTGGCCTGAGGGTCATGGCCAGAAATCTTTAATCCGGACTTCTCCCCAGAGTCTAGTCTGGGGAGAAGAGTGGTTAGGTAGGTTAGGCTTTCTAACAATTCAGTTTTATGATCCAATTCATTGATATAGGCAGAATACTTTTCTCCTGAAAAATGTATTTGTGTGAATTACAGCTTCCATTTCTCCCTCCTTGGAGGTCATCTTCAAGCTCTGGTTCCATGGCAAAGGCAATGTTAAGAAATCACATCGAGGTATGGGGACATCTAGCCCTGAAAAAAGAAGGGCAGGAAGTATTTCTAAATAGGTTCTTAGGAAAGTGATCCACTGTTTTCTGTCTTCGTAAATATCTATAGTAGGAGCCCTGTGACTATGAGATATAAGAACTTTCCTAAATGAAATAGCCTTGCGCTTGTTATCCATCCCATTATCAACAATAAAATAAGCTCATCTTCCCTGGATGTTGTACACTGTGAAGGGAGGAGAATAAGTTAGAATTTGCAAGAAAATATACTCGAATCTGAACTAAGCAAAAATGGAGTTTATCTGCCCAGAGAACTGGAAAGCACAGAGTCCCTGGAGGCATGGCTGGGTCCCCAGGAGCTGGTGTCTGCATTTCTGTTGTGGGTTGGCTTCATGTTTAGATGCGAAGCTTGGATCAGATATCCCCAGGTTCACTTTTCAGTCCAGCACCAGTAAGTCTGATCAGTCTGCTCTATTCCTGCAACCAGGGAGTGCAATGCTCATGGGTCAGACTGAGTCCCCAGCACAGTCAGGGATGGTGTCAGATCCTTTGAAGCTTGTTGACCAAGTGAAATCAGAGGGGGGAAGGAGGGTAATGGGGGGGTGTTTGTGTGTGGTAGAGAATAAGGGGTACAATACAACCATGCAAACATGAACAGTGTTGTATGATTATTACAAAATAAAATATTTAAAAATAAAATATTTTTTTTAAAAAAAGCTTGTTTTTTTGTTGAGACTAGGTTTTGCTATTTTTGCCATTGGAAACACAGGCTCTCGTTGCCCGGGGTACCACGGACTCAAGCAATCCCCAGCCTCAGCTTCCCAGGTAGCTGGGATTACAGGCGTGCGCCACACACCCAGCTATTTTTTTGGAACTAGGTCTTGCTACGGGTCCCAGGCGAGACTTGAACCGCGATCCCTAGCCCTGGCCGCCTCATAGACTGAAGTGTACAGGCACGAGCCACCGTCCCCGGCCTTAAAAAAGCTTGTTGACCAAGTGAAGAAGGTCATTTCCCTCTGTGGTCCCCAAGAAAAACTGTTAGTCCTGACCTGGGTTTCAAGAGAGGACTGGATTGACCTTCCCCAGCCCAGTCAGCCGTGCAGAGTAGAGGTGGGGCTGGGGGCAGGTGCGACCACCCACTTTTGCATGTTGGCTGCTGAGCGTTTACTTGTTAGACTTTCCATTTCAAACTCTACAGCTGATGCTGAAAAGTTAGGCCAGTTGCCCAGGGTCACACAGCAAGTGACTCAAAGGGTACTTAGGCAATTTACATGAAAGCAGTGCTTAGGGGACCCCAGAAGGGATCCAGAGCAGGAGTGGCATGGGAAACTCTACGCAGGTTGAGGGTTCTGAAAGGAAGGAAGGCGGAAGGAAGGGTACACCTTGTACATTTGGTCCAGGCCTCACAGTTGGGCTTCACTGACCCAGGCTTGGTATTTGCTACTGTGAATTTTCTAGAGCCACCTGGTCCCACCCTGCTTCCCCGAGGTCCTGTTTTCCCAAACTAGACTCAGTGACCCTCTCTGGGTCTGACCTGGGACCTTTGCATGCATGGTGTGGATGGTCAGACTGGGAAGACATGAGTCCCCATGAAACAACTCATGGACATGGGGAGAGTTCTAGCATCTGTCTTCCACTTTCTAGGGTCTCAAGTAGGTGCTGGGTGCCCACATTTCTAGTCAGACCTGAGCAGGAGCCCTGTTCACACCCCCTCATTTGGCCTTAGAAGTTTCCATTTTCAGCACCTGCCGTCACTGGAACACTAGTTGCCATTTTCCAATTTAACCTACCGCCTCCTTCCCTCAGCCTGTCCTGATTGCTTCTTCACATACCACATTTTCAGTTTGTGCTCCAGCTGGCTGTGGGCCATTGTCCCGGTTCTATAGCCATAGGGCCAAGCCGCCTCTAGAGGACGTGTGATGTGTGTTAGCTAAAGGCAAAGAAAGCACATTATCTTCATCCAGAAATTCATTTTAAGTTCGCTTGGGGTGGGCTCCCCAAAGTCACTCACTGGTTAAGGAGACCCCGCTCAGGGGCTTAGACTTAGTGCAGAGACCCCGAACGCTCACTCCACGCCCTGTAAACGGTTCCCAGCGAGAGGCGGGCACTGGCTGAGCGTGGGTTTCTTGAGGGTCGGGCGCTAGCCAGACACTCCGTGAGACCCAGCAGGGGACGTTCTTGCAGAACACAATCTGCTTTTTCCACTTCTCCAAGACTCTGAAAATGGCTGCTACCAGCTTTGCTACAGAGGAAAACTGTCAGCTAATTTGGAGCGCGAACTCAGCGCGCCAGGGAGTTTTCCGGGCGTTTTGCCTCGGGCCACTGCAGGGCTCTCCCAGCCTGCGGCGGCAGCAGGAGGGGTCAGCGGCACCGGAAACATTGTGTCGGGTGCCCGGGAGCAACAGTTGTGGCTGTTACTCTGTATCCGCGCCGCCTCCGGCGCCCAGTTCCCAGCCAGGCTGAGGGCTGTCTCTGGGGGCTCCGGGCCCGATCACACCACACCCCGCGGGGGCTTTGCTGGAGAAGACCGCAGCCACCTGGCCCACCAGGATAGGCTTGACCACCTCCCGGGGGCTGGGGTGCGGTCTCCTAGTTCCGAGGCGGGGCAGGAGGCGCAGGAAGCCCACGTGTGACCCCCGCTCAGCTTCCCGCAAGAACCCCCCTTCCCGGAATGCTTCAACCGGGCGGGAGGTTCCAGCGAAGGCTTGCAGGCGCGGGCGGGCGACTCGCGTGTCCCTGCGCACGCACACACGGCGCGCACGTCAGTTCCCGGGCGCACGCAGGCTCTCCCACGTGCCCGCAGACGCCGGGGGGACACACGCGTCCGCAGCCGGGACTGAGGCGCGCAGCAAGGTAGGCGCGCCAACCCCGCAGCAGGAAGGGGACCGGGGCTCCGGCCTGGGAGGTGTCCGGGGCGGGCCCTGGGCGGAGCTCGCCCGACCGGGCGCGCAGGGTCGGGGCGGGTCCGCGCCGCCGCCGTCCGCGCCGCCCCGCCCCGCCCTCGGCCCCGCCGCTCCTCGGTTCCTCCGGCTGCAGCCCCTGCCGTTGCTGCGCTGAGCCCGCCGCGGGTGAGGTAGGCGCCGGGGAAAGGGGCCCGGGTTCTGGCTGCGCCCTTGCGGCGCGCCGGGCCCCTGGGGAGCTGAGGGGCAGGAGATGAGGGGAGGAGCGGACGGGGGCTTGGAGCCCAGGGCCCGGCCCGGGGGAGAGCGGGAGTGCGGGCCTGGCTGGTCAGCTGCGGGCAGAGTAGGCCGCGCGGGCGAGCGCGGAGCGGACCTGGGCGGGGGAGCCGGAGGCCGGACATCCGGAGGCGCCTGCGGCGGGGGGCGAGAACCTTCAGGCACATGCGGGCGGAAGGGCAGCGGCGGCCGCGTGGAGGCCCGGCCGGCAGCAGCTGTAGGTGACCTTCCTCGGGGGCGCCCTCTGGCCCTCGATCCAGCCAGTGCGGGTCGGGCAGGAGACACCCACGCCCGCCGGACCGGGCCTACGGGCCGTGCGGACCGCGCTGTGGCCGCTCAGATGAGGTCGTGGGAGGACTGTCCCCGCGCCCCCAGCCTCGTGCGCCCTGGCCGGCCTGTTGGGTCCGTGCAAGTTGATGCGTGCCTTCCAGGGCGAAACGCCAGACGAGAATCGTCTTAGGCCGCAGGAGCCCTCACTCAGGGCTGGGCAGGACGTTAGACCTTGGAAAAAGTGGCCCTGGAGGAACGGTGTGGCCTCTTTGGCCTTTGGAGGAATTTCTGGTTCTGTCGTTCATTCATTCACCACATGCGGAGGTGCTTTCGCGGAACTGGTTCAGAGCCCTCTGGATTTGAGGCCTGCAGCCCTACCTACCCTAGTGACTTGTCCAAGGTCACAGAGTTGGGAAGATACCAACCCTCAGTTTTCTCATCTGTAGAATGGGAGCTCTTTCCTCGTTCAAACATTATAATTAAGCAGTTGTGTGTCACACACTCGGTCACTTTCAGGGTGATTTATGAAAAATCCTCCCCTGACAGAGGAGATCAGGCTGAAACGGGAAGTTTGAATGAAGGTGCAGACTTGAGCCGAAAAAACTTAGGCCTGTTCCACCTGAGGCGCTGTTCCCTGACCAGCCTCTCGTTCAGAGGAGACAGGGAAATGGGCCTCTACTTGCACTTGTCCAATGTGCTACTGGCAAGGCTAGGGCAGACTGCCCAGGGCCTGTCTTCTTTCTCTCCACCCGACTTCGAACTGAATTCCTACAGGGTCAGGCTTAAGCCCTATGCAGCTTTCTTTCCAGTACCTGGGGTGGTGCCACCTGGCACACGGTAGGTATTGAAGAAGGGTCACTCACCCTTATTGACACTTGGCTTATACTAGATGCTCATTGCATATCTGGGAATTACTGAGTGGGTGTATCAACGTAGTGACTGCAGGCTCAGACCATGGTGCCTTGACCCTGGACATCCTTTCTGTGGGACACACAGTGCGCTCACATCCAAAATACACTTCTAGCAGAGTCACAGATATTTAAACAGTTGCAAAGGTATATACAGCCCTAGAGCAGTGAGAAGCAAAGCTGTTGCCTAATTTGAAATGCTTTTAGCACATTTTCATTCCATCACTTTCCAAGTCCTGTGGGGAACTTGTTGAACTGGTGTTTCTGGGCTTGAGGGCAGGGTGACATGCATAAATGGGTTTTTCCTAAAGACTTTGGGCTTGATGCCTGTCTCTCTCTGATGGTGGGTTGATAACCTCTACTGGGTTGTCCTGATTACAGCAAGAGATTGACTCTGAGGGAGGGGGCTGTTCTCAGCTGATTCTGGAGCTTCCCTTCTGTTCTGTAGGCTTGGGGCAGGGGCTCCTTGTGGTTGCACAATGAAGTGTGTGTGGGGCTCTTGTCTGCCAGGCACTACCTATAAGCATGATGACCTCCTGGTTGGTGTTAACAAGGGGCGTTCATCTCTGTCTTCACTGGAGAGATACTCCTGAGGTTCTGAAGTTCACTTTGCTCTTGGTGGAAGTTCCCCTGGGCAGTGCTGTCTTTGGTGATAGTGATGGAGAAAAGTGAGTGTGACTGCCCTTAAAGGTACTCAGGGGGCCTGAGGCCTTGGGCTCAGGCCCAGGGACTCTTGTGGTGGCTGTTGAGGATAGGTGGCTGATGGTCTCCTCAGGCAGGCTTCATTTTACTGCCCTTTCTCAGTGCAGTGAGGATGAGTGGACAGCTAAGCCCTACACCCAAAACGGTATTGGGAAGAATCTTAGAGAGCAAACTGAGCTCACAGCCCAGCTCTAACCTCTAAAGGGTTTAGTACATTTCAAATCACTTTCTTGTGCCTCAGTTTCTTCACTCTGAAAGTGTCTCCTTTTCAGTTATTCTTTATTGATGGCCTGTACAGACCCTCCTGGGGCCTTGCTATATGTTAATATGTATATGTATTCTGTGACGTTGAGTCCACTAGCCTGCAAGTCGGGGAGATAGGCACGGGTTGTTCCATTTCTTGAACACAGAGAGGTAAGGTAACCACCCTAGGGTCACACAGCTCTGTAGGAGTGAAGCTGAGATGTAGGGCCTGGTGTGACCAGCTCCAGTGGTGGGGCTTTCATACTGCAGTTGCTGCTCTTGAGGACAAGTGTGAGGAGCTAACAGACGTGAATGCCTTTTGAAGAATGGAAATTACTGTTCAGACCTCCTGCAGCCTTAGTCTTTCACAATCATGAGAGTATGTGCATGTCTGCGTATGGGTTTGCTATAAGTGGACAACACGCAGGGAGTCACCCCTCTTTGCTGCAAGGACAGCCACACCGGGTGTCTACCAGTTTTCCCTGGGATAAGGTGGAGTCATTCTTCCAGGACCTAGCCAGGTTCATCTAGACAGTGGCTCATTATATTTGGGGAGGACTCTGGACCCTGTGGTTCAGGGTGACCTTTGGCACCTGTGCAGCAGCCATCTTGATAAGAAACATATGCAGTACTTATTGCATACCGACAGGCTACCAGCTGCTCTACCGAGTGCTTCAGATTAACCATCTCATTCAATCTTCACAACTGACACTTAACCAGGTCCCTCTGTTAGAACTGGAGAAAAATGAGGTGCTGCCAGGTTGTGACATTAGAAAATGGTGATGCGGGAGTGGGACTCAGGTGTGCTTGACTTCTCACTCTGCCTGCTCACACACTTTTTTTCTTTTTTTGAGACTAGGTCTTGCTATTTTTGTCTGTGGAACTGCAGGCTCACGTTGCCCTGGTACCACAGCCTCAAGCAATCCCCAGCCTCAGCTTCCCAGGTAGCTGGGATTACAGGCACGTGTCACCACACCCAGCTATATTTTTGGGACTAGGTCTCACTATGTGCCCCCGGCGGGACTCGGACCGCGATCCCTGGCCCCTGCCACAGCTTCCTAGGCTGCTGCTTATAGGCATGCGCCGCTGTGCCTGGCTTTTTTTTTTTTTTTTTTTAAGAAACCTCTTATATTTTGAAATAATTATAATTGTGGGATGGTACTAAGAGATCAGATATACTCTTC
Organism: Uropsilus gracilis; assembly: GCA_004024945.1. Classification (NCBI taxonomy): domain Eukaryota; kingdom Metazoa; phylum Chordata; class Mammalia; order Eulipotyphla; family Talpidae; genus Uropsilus; species Uropsilus gracilis. Next base: position 11,267 of record PVHY01010091.1, read on the forward strand.
ACTGTGCTCACATTACTGTATTACTTATAACCAAGTTCAGAGAGCGATGCTTTTGCTCTAATCCCTGGGTGGTTCAGTGTCCCTCCCATAGGCAGGCCCAGTTCTGCCCCCACAAACCACCTTCCATGGTGCTAGAGAAATGATGGAACCAAAGGCCTTCTTCCTACACTTCTCCCTTCCTCAGGGGAGTCCCAGATGGTGAAGGCCATGTTCGGTGGGGCCCTTGCCAGAGTCAGCTGCATACTTCACACAGGGTGGGTAATCAAAGAATATAACAAAGATATTATTTGTGGAGGTGTGGACTAAGTTGGGCATCTGACGATGGGGTGTGGCCGCCTATGGGTGAGGGGACAGTTGGATCTGGGAGAGAGCTGGAGCTTGGGAGAGGCCTCCTGGCAGAAGTTGTGGCCTGGGATAGTCCAGGGGTCACAAGGAAGGAGCCTGGAAGGTGAGCACCCCAACTTGACTCTCCCTTACATCCCCATCTTGTGCTGGTGCCTCTCATTAGCCAGACTCAACTCTTAAGTCTTTGATAACAATTCCTAAAAGTCAACTTCTGGAGCACAGAGCAGGGTGGAGGAGGAAAGTGGAGCTAGAGGGACAAACCAGAATATCTGGGGTAATGGATTGTGGTTACTGTTATTATTTGCCTGTTATGTGCCAGACAGCTCTGCATGTCTGCCTGTTTAACTTCCTCAGTCCTGCAACTACTCTGGTAGAGTGTCGCCCCAGTTTATAGTTGAGCAAGATGAGACCCTGAGAGTGTGAGTGGTAAGTGGCTCATCCAAAGTCACATAGCTCATAAAGGCTAGACCTGACTGGGATCCCTGCCAGGTTCCTCCCTTCCAGTTGTCACCACCACCGTGTGCTGCCTCTGGAGAGGCTACGGAAGGCTGCGGCAGGGCAGGCCCTGGTCTGGTGGGCCCTGGTCCTGGCCTGAACATAGCCTTGCCCTTGAAGATGTCTCTCAACTCACCAGATGTTACCTGTGTTCAGAAGACTTTCCAACCAGCTGTTCCCAACTGAGCCATGGGGACCCATGGCCACCTACTTCCCTGTGTCAGCCAGTGCAGTGGTTGTGGGCTCCATGGGGGCACTAGGCTCTCTTGTCTGGATTGTTCTGAAGGAGTCTGCTTAGAGAAGGAGTGTACTTAAGGTGGGGGTTCTGGTGGGTGCAGTGAGTGTACCTGTTCTTCTTTAGTGGCATCTGAGGGCTGCCCTGTTTGCTAGGCTGAGCGAAGGTGACTGGGAAGGTGACTTTTGCATTAACTCTCAGGTGATTTTCACACACCCTGAAGTTAGGAGTTCTGCCCTGCTCCTGTCACAGGGCGGCCAAAGCCACAGGTACCACTCTCCCCCCACCCCCCCTTACCTGTTAATACTGCATCTCAGTGTCAGCCTGCACCACAGGGGCAGCATGGCTCAGTCTGAAACAGCTGTTGGACTTTTAAGTGTTCTGTCCAAAAAATAATCAGCGTATACAAACTTAAATAATGAAATAATGACATAGTATTAAAAAATGAAGATTACACCTGAACTCTGCTCTTTGCCCAGACCCCCTTCATTTCCAGAAGCAGACCCAAGGCAGCCACAGTGCACACTGGTTTGCATCTGTCCACACACATTTCCATCCTCTCACAAATGCGACCTAGGAAGGTGTGTGTGAAAAGGCTTTCATTACATGGGCTTGCAAATGCTCATGAAAGTGAGCTGCTTTCTCATTTAACTGTATCACGGTTTTCTGTGCCACCATGTACACCACCACCTCAGTCTTTTTGATTAACATCAGACTTCTTAGTTTGCAAGTGCCTTTAATTTTTATTCCTTCATTTCCTGATCCATGGACCTTTATGCTGCTTCTGGCTTTCGTATTAACAAATAGCGTCATACCGAGCATCCTTGCGCACACATCTTTGGGTGCCCTGGGTTCTACTGTGGGGTTAATGCCCATTCATCCCCTGCTCAGCAACTGCCCTTCAGAAGGACTGTGTGTGGTACTCCCACTTGGTGTGATTTTCCACAGCAGCCGTAGAGGTTGTGGTTTACATTTTCCCACCCTCTGTTGAGGGGTACACAGTCACTCTCTGGTGCTTCCCTTGAAGTCCTTACTGACTAAGGTTTACACTTGGTTTTGAGGTTAGAAGTGGCAGTGCTTCTGATCACACTTGGTTCTGGGCCTGAACCTGAGTTCAGCTCTCTTTAGGGGGGGAATATTAGTTTTCTACCCTGGTAGTGCCTGCTTCCTTCCAGAGAGAGGGCCTCTTTCCTGGTTACACTGTCTTTTACTTAATGGCTCTTATCTGATACTGTTTCTTCTTTCCTTCCTATTATCAAAATGCTTTGATGTTCATTGCCCATTTAGTCATTCAGCAGTGTCTATATTTTCTACTGAAGTAACATCGCTTTACAGGACTGTGTGTTTCTAAGGTAAGGCATGTGTGTTATACTGCACACCTCCATAAAGACACTCACAGTCCTGCACCGAGGTCCACTGGGCACCATACTTTGTTCCCATACCCCAACCCCCTCGTGCCTCAGTTCTGCAGTAACAGATGTTTATATAAAATCCCTGCTCTGTGCTGGGCCTTGGCAATTTTGTACCCTAGCTTTTTCTATATTTTGGATAAATTTGTGTGTGACAGGCTCTGGGATGCTTTGATTTTGAGGGTGTGATTGGGGCGTGTGTGTGTCTGTGGGGGTGGTGGGGGGCACTGAGAAGAGCAGCTGTCACCGCCCCACGACTGATGAGTCAGGGAAGGTATGTCCCATCATGACGAGGTTATGTAAGTGTTAGGCAGGCCACACTGGGCGATATATTATCTACCCTCTGCGCATTCAGTATGGACTGGATTTTCATTCCTCAGCTGGACTAGGGCTTGCATAATCTGCTCAAGGTCAGTCAGAGAATGCTTGGGTAGAGGTAGCTGGCAGGCAGTGGAGGGAACCAGGCACTCTTGTCTCCTGGTGTGATTTATTTATTTATTTTGAGACTAGGTCTTGCTATTTTTTGCCCGTGGGACCGCAGGCTCTCGTTGCCTGCAGTATCACAGACTCAAGCAATCCCCAGCCTCAGCTTCCCAGGTAGCTGGGATTACAGGCACGCGCCACCATGCCCAGCTATTTTTTTTGGAACTAGGTCTTGCTACGGGCCCCAGGCGGGACTCGAACTGCGATCCCTAGCCCTGGCTGCTTCATAGGCTAAAGCTTACAGGCACGAGCCACCATGCCTGACTGATGTGATTTATTGGTCTCTCAAAGTCATCAGTGACCACAGGCAGGTCTATCCAGGCTGTCCCTGCCCACCCTCACTCTCCACTTAGCTGTGGTAGTGATGCACCCAGGCTCTGCCTTGGTGTCAGTACCCAAGCAGACTCCTGCACTTGTCAGTGCGCGAGTGAACCCCTGTTAGTGCCCAAGCAGACCCCTGCTCCAGGTAAACTTCTGACTTCTGTCTGTCTGGGGCAGGCTGCCATGCCCAGGTCTGAGTGCCTGCGTGGGGCCTCTAGCGGGCAGGTGGGGGTGTTAGGGAATGTTGCAGGCCTGGGAGTGCTTTGGAGCGGGTCCGAGTGGAGGTAGGGCTAGGACCAGGTAGGTTTAGCCTCCAGGATAGCACAGGCAGGATGTGTTAAAGTGAGAAGATAGCACTTACCTACCTCCATTCTTCACCTGAGGAAACATGATTGGAAGTCACTGTTTTTACATTAAAATTGCTTTTGAAGCAGGTCCTGAGAATTGCATAAAAACAGGCATTTTCTGTTTGAAGTTGCCACACTCAAGAAGAACTCAGCTTCCAGGAGAGCCATTGCTACCTCAGGCCTTTCCCCAGTCCTGTCAGGTAGTGCAGCAGAAGACCAGGGTGGGGGTGGGAGCAGGTGTGGATGTGTAGAAAGCAGAAGGGGAGGCTGTAACTTTACAGCCTTTAGTTTAAGGGGACTGCCATCTTGACCTCCTTGGTGGGTGTTAGCCCACCTTCAGGAGTGGCTTTGGTTCCGTGCAGCCTCTTTACTGCTAGCTGTCAGGCAGGTGCTGCGGGGAGACCCTGGCCTTATCTCTGCTCCCCCTGCTGCCCTGACTTCCTTTCCTACATGGTAATCTCCTTAGTGACCAAGTGCTTACGTTAGCTGTGGGTGGGATTTTTCTTTTTCTTTTTTTTTTTATAGGTGGCTTTGCTTCTTTGGATTTGGGGATTAGTGAAGAGAGAGAGGGTGTTTGGGGAACATTAAATGATTAGTATTTTGCTTTCCCCTCCCCTACCAGGGATGGCTCATTCTGGATGTCTAGGCTGCTTGTGTTTGGAGAGGTGGGATCTGGAGCTAGAGGGGCTAGTTGGGAAGTCCCTGACCCCTGAGGCACAGGGAGAGCTCAGCTGACAAAGTGCCACTCACCTGCCTTCCTCTACCCCTGGGGCTGAGTTTGTGTCACAGGAAGGGTGCAGTGCTACAGAGGAGTGTTGGGTCAGGTGATAACCTGTTAGTGCTGGAAGAGTGTTCTGGGCCTTTTGCTGAGCTATTCCTCCTATACATCTTCTTGGGGCTATAGTACCTGAGCCTTCCATTAAGGGTTGTTTCATTGCTTCTCTTGCAGGCGGGGGGGTGGGGGTGTTCTGGGGCTTCAGGGGTGGTTTTTGCCTGGGTGGGTGTGCGCACACAATTGGGAAGGAAGGGACAAGTCCTGAGGTGGGAGTCTCCTGACTTGAAGTGAGGCACAGACTGAAAGGATTGTTCCCATGTTCTCTGAGCCCTGACCCTAATATGGACTGAGCTACCCCTGGTACCAGCCTGTTCATGTGCAAGAAATAACAACGGCAACCAAAAATAGTATTGCGTGAACAGCTCCGGGCAGCTCCGCTTGCTCTGACACAGTCCTGCGATGAGACAGAATTAGCACAACCTCTGAGAGAACCTGGCCCACTGTTTCATCATTTAAAATTTTCAAAGTTTGTAGGTATTTCTTCGACAGTGTGGTCATTGGTTCTTTGGGCTCGCTGCCATCTTTTGAAGTTCAGACTTTGGTCAGGAAGGCAGTTTCCAGACCATTATGTTGCTCCCCTTGGGCCACTGGGACCACTTTTCACTCATTTCCCCCCACATCATGCAGGGGTTTATTTATGTGTGCGCACATGTATGGGACTTCAGAGGGGTAGTTTAGGTAGTTTTGGGCTAATGGGTGGTAGTGATGAGGTGGGGGAGGTACAGGAGATGCTGTTCTCTCAGGCTTCACTGCTGATGGAGCACATGGTGCATGTGACTCAGGCCCGATCCTGGCTTCTGTGTCCTCAGGACTCGGGTACTTGGCTGGCCTTCCTTGAACACCGAGGGGCTTCCTAAATACTTACTGACTGACAGTGATAGGGAATGATCCCAAGTAGTACTTTGAATGTTGGTTTGAAAAATAAAGCCGTATTGGAACTCAGTAAATGTTTGAATTGAATTGGCATGGGGTTTGGGTCGTGATTGCCTTTCCTTCCATGTGAAGAGTTGCCTTATTAGTTTTTGGTTTTTTTTTTTTTTTTTTTTTTTTTTGCGACTAGATCTCGCTATTTTTGCCTGTGGAACCGCAGGCTCATGTTGCCTGGGGTACCATGGACTCACTCAAGCAATCCCCAGCCTCAGCTTCCCAGGTAGCTGAGATTACAGGTCCATGCCACCACACCCAACTATTTTTTTGGGGCTAGGTCTCGCTACGTGTGCCTGGCAGGACTCAAACCACAATCTCTGGCCCTGGCTGCAGCTTCCTAGGCTGCCGCTTACAGGCATGCGCCACCATGCCTGGCCTAATTAGTTGGGTTTTAATGTATTTTCTGGGAGGAGTGGGTTCCCTCAAAGTGCAAACATTTTATGAAAAGTCGAGTTCATTCTGACATGTAAATTATTCATTGAGTGAATGAAATCATAACCATATGGAAGATAAATTGCCATGAAAAGCTCTGATTTCTGTTCAGTGCCTTTAATGTCCCAGCAGGCGACATTTTGTAAGAAGATATGTCTGATTGGCAAGGGTCCTGCAATTCAGTGAAGTAGCTGGCTCATGGGAATATGTCTTTGATGACAGTTAATTCATTCAGCAAATATTTACTGACTCCGGCTATGTTCTGGGCCTGGACTTGGCTGGGGGCTTGCTGAGGAGAGGAGGTATAAGAGCTGGGCTGGGTCCTGTCCATGACAGCTTGTGGGTGTCACAAAAAAGGAGTCTGAGACCCTCTGGGCGATGCAACTCCTGGAAGTCAGTGCTGTTAATTTTTAATGGTTGTTAATTACATCGGATAATTTTTATTGAAGAAAAATTACTTTTATCATCACCAGTGTATTTATTGTGGTGGTGCTTTCATTGCAGCAGAAGATGGCTGTGCCTCCCACCTATGTTGATCTTGGCAAGCCCGCCAGGGATGTCTTTACCAAGGGTTATGGTGAGTGTGATCAGGGCTTGGGGTGACCCGCCAGCTCCTAGCCTGGGAGTTTGCCCACCACAGTTTGAGAGACCTGGACCAGTCAACTCCCAGGACGTGCACATCAGTGAAAAACAGATAACGTCCCATGGCCATCAAAGCAGTGTGGACCGTGGCTCCCATCAGGGCTGGCTTTTGCATCGCTGTGTGGAGTCAGCATTTTCATTTCCTCTCCTGAGTGAGCAGGAGCACCTCTGCGAGTGCTGCTGCCTCGGGGACTTCTAAATTTAGCCTGTCCTCAAGCACCTGCCCACACTGACAGATACCTTCTTCTCAGACCCCTGGGGGAGCGCAGGTGGGACTCGGGTGGGGCTTGTGTTGGTTCTGTCTGCTGCTGTTCCCCAGCAACTGAGCTGCACACACAGGCAGGCAGACCCGCTAGGATGGGCACCCGCAGCCCTTGTGGTGTAAGGAGACAGTGTGGGGGAGCAGAGAGGCCGCTCCCTGCTGGTCACTTCACCTATTAACAGCTGTCTTCTTTCTTTAGGCTTTGGCTTAATCAAACTTGATTTGAAGACGAAATCTGAGAATGGACTGGTAAGTGGTCAGACTAAACTGGAGTGCAGGGTAGCTACTGACAAACTGCCATGTCCCTCTGGCAGAGTTTCCTGAAGGGGCTTTTCCATTGTGTCAGCTTGTGTATGTTGCTGTCGTGTCCTCTGTGGGGTGTCCTCAGGGGAGCCACACTGCTAAGGCCTCACTCAGCTCAGCAACTGTTATCACTTACATGAATGCGGGGCAGGCGTCAGGTTTACCTTTCTTTGTGTTCATGGCCTGTGTTCAGTGCCACATCGTTATTAAAAATATTCTCAGTCGTTTTCGTATGACCCATGCGGTTATTGTTAGGAGGAGGACGTTTTGGGCTTGAATTCCTGTTGTGTCAGCTTTAGCGCAACATTTTCCTATACCTGGCTGGCATCAGGCTGGAAGGGGGAGTGCCTCCCTGCCCAGATCGAAGACTTACAGGAAGGAAATCATCCCCTGGGAAAGAATTCCTCCTAAGATTTCTTTTGGTAGCAGACTTCTCTAGCTCCGTCTGTACTTATATGTCATACTGAGTTACAGCGTTAACTCCTTTCCACACTGGGGGATCATCTTTTCGTTGAAGAAAGTACAGGCTGTTTAGGGTGGAGGGGTGCAAAGTGAAGAGCTGGCTCTTAGGCAGTGACTTTCTGTCTCCTTTAAAGGAATTTACAAGTTCAGGTTCAGCCAACACTGAGACCACCAAAGTGACAGGCAGTCTGGAAACCAAGTACAGGTGGACGGAGTATGGCCTGACGTTCACAGAGAAGTGGAACACGGACAACACACTAGGCACTGAGATCACTGTGGAAGATCAGGTACCAGGACTCGCCTGCGGACAGTTTTATTCAGTGATGTCTACTGGCCTGCTTTGTGACTAAACCTACTGGCAACTTTCTTTTTTGTTCAGCTTGCACGTGGACTGAAGCTGACCTTTGATTCATCCTTTTCCCCCAACACTGGGTAAGAATCTCATCTGTTTTCACCCTGTGATCATTTAGCAGTGTTTCAGAACAGGCTTCTGTGCAGTGGAGGCTGTGGGGTTTCTGGGTCAGTAATGCACCATTTCACTGAGACAAGTAAGGCTACTGGGAGAGTGAGTGACTGGGGTGACCAGTGCTGAGTGCTGGTGGGAAGCTCCACTTTTCAGACTGAGCGGACCCTCTCCCCAGCTTCCTTAAGGACTAACAATTGGGTTCAACTGCAAAGTGACTCCAGCTATAAACATATTAGACTTGATGGTGCTGGATGTGTGAGGAGGCAACACAGCCTCTTGATGTGCCTCAGCTCCTGGGTGCTTTTCTCTTCTGGAGTACACTCTTGGTATTTTCCCTCACAGCAGTCAATCTCCTAAACCCAGGAAGGTCATTCTGCATATTGATGAGAAACTTAAGGGCGTGTACAGAATTTTCTTTTCTTTTTTTTTTTTTTTTTAAAGAGACTAGGTCTCCTACGTTGCCTGGGGTAGTCCTGAACCTGCAGACTCAAGCGATCCCCAGCCTCAGCCTCCCGAGTAGCTGGGATTACAAGCATGTGCTAACCCCACCCGGCTATTTTTTGAGACTAGGTCTTGCTATGTTGCCCAGAGTAGTCTTGAACCAGTAGACTCCTAGCTTCAACCTTCCAAGGCTGGGATTAAAGGCACATGCCACCACGCCCAGCTTCTTCTTATTTTTTTTGGTTTAAAAAAAATACATATATTATTTAATTTGGCATCTTAAACTCCTTTAATAAGTGTATAGTCCCCATTCTTTTTTTTTGAGAATAGGTCTTGCTATTTTTGCCATTGGAACCACAGGCTCTCATTGCCCAGGGTACCACAGACTCAGGCAATCCCCAGCCTCAGCTTCCCAGGTAGCTGGGATTACAGGCGTGCGCCACCATGCCCAGCTATTTTTTGGAACTAGATCTTGCTACAGGCCCCAGGCGGGACTTGAACCTCGATCCCTAGCCCCGGCCGCTTCATAGGCTGAAGCTTACAGGCACGATCCACCGTGCCCGGCTTATAGTCCCCATTCTTTATTATTTCTCTTTCTTTCCGTCCTTGTTTCTCTTTAGTACATGCTTGTTGGAGGGAGAATCTGGTGAGGCAGACCCTGGCCTGGGTGCAGAGTGACCACAGGGCCCTGGGCAAACAGGGATCCTGCACCTCCAGGTTATTGTCTTTTTATAACTTGATTGTGGATGGTTTGAAGATCTTTGACCAAGAATTTACTCTTGTTCTCATCTCTGCTGTGGTTTTTCCAGAGCTTTGCCTTATTGTGTACTTCCCCGAGGCATCTTGCTTTGATGGGAGAAGTCAGCCAGAGAGGCCTCCTGGTTGGGCATGGGGCTGGAGGGTGTGTCCATGTATTTGAATTTGCTGTCCTGAGAGGACACACTTTGGAATTGCAGGGGATTTCCCACTACCTTTGTGAGATTTCCAGAGATGTTTGCAGCCCTTCAGTAATATACATGAAAGTGTTTTGACGTTTCCCTTGCCTCTTTCACTTAGTTCCCTCAACATGTTACTTCATTACAATATAATTATCAGAACCAGCAAATTAACATTGATCACTTGCTGTTAACTTATCCATTGCCTCTTGGTGTCTTACTTCTATTTCAAGATCTAGTTCAAGATGCTACATTTAATTGTCCAGTCCCTTTTGTCTTTTCTGGTCTGAAAATGGGACATAATCTTTATCTTCCTTTGTTTTTTGTGATCTTGATACTTTTAAAGAGGATTGGTTAATTATTTTGTAGGATCTTTCCGTTTTTCTGATATCTCATCATGGTTAAGTTCAGGTTGTGTACTTTTGATGACATCTAAGTACTGTTGTGTTGTGTCTTTAGTGCATGATACCAGAAGTTTTATGTCATTATGCTTTAGTACTGATGACCTCAACTTTGGTCACTTAGTTTAAGCCCTATTTGCCAGGTTTCTCTACAAAGTTACTATTCTTTTCTTTTAAAATAGTAAGTATATTTTAAGAAAATCTCTTGAGAGTATGCAAATATTCTGTTGCACTTTGATTCATAAATATTAACATCCATTGGTTATTCTTGCCAGCAACAACTATGTTTGGTAAATGTTGATTTTCTGTTTCCATCCACTCCTTTTACATTTTTTGTTGGGATTCTTTTTCTTTCTTTTTTTTTTGCTGCCCGCCCCTTTCATTTATTTCTTTAATCATTTATATCTCAGCATGGACTCATTGATATTTTCATAATTTATTTTGCTACTCAAATGATCTACAATATGGCTACCAGGACTGCCTTCAGCTTGGCTCCTGTGTGCTTGGACAAGCCTCTGTCTTTCTCACTTAACACTTTTTTCAGAAGATGTACCAGACTTGTCTTCTTGCTCTTATCCTGTCCTGCCATCACATTTCTCTAAGGAGCCCTGTTCCTTTTATTGAAGAATGGTGCATAGCTGGGCATGGTGGCGTGCACTTACAGTCTAAGTGCTGGAAGACAAGAGGCCTGGGATTGCTTGAGTTTGCAGGTTCGAGACTACCCTGGGCAACATAGCAAGACCTGGTCTCGAAAAAGCAGCTGGGTGCCATGGCGGGCACCTGTAGTTCCAGCTACCTGGGAGACTAAGGCTGGGGAATCTCTTGACACCATGGGATTGGGACTATTCAAGGCAACATAGCTAGACCTAGTCTCAATAAAAAGAAAAAAAAAGAATGGTGCTTAGAAACCAGGAATGTAGTCATAAGACGCATACATTGCTACTAGACATTTGGGGAACATCTTATGACTTGCTGTGGAATGGAAATGAAAGTGAACTTTCCAAAGTGACTAAGAGGGAAGGCTGGGACACCATCCAGACTTCTAGGAGGAGCGCAGCATGGACCACATCTGGATGAGACTGCAGGTATCCTCTAGGGACCAGCAGTCACTCCGAGTATTTGCTACAGCTTGTTGCCACAGATCAGTCAGGCCTCTCTCAGGTGCTTGTCAGATTAATGCCACTGCTGAAGTAGGTTAAAAACAAACCTATAATGTTTGAAAGAAGACAAGCTCCGGAGACACAGAGAGCTGCATTAGAGGAGAAACCCGAGCCCCTGACTAGCACTGCACATTCTTCGGTGGATCTTGAACCCTTGGTCAGGTTCCAGGGCAACCATGTGCAGGGGTGAGGGCACCGTGCAGCTGGTGCCTACAGCCAGCCAGAGGCTCCGCCATGGGCATGGCATTTTGTGCTCCTTTAAAGCTATTTTTTTCCTGCCGGTTTTGAGATGGTTGCTGTTCGCATTCTTTCCTCGTAAATGTCAGCCTCAGAGCAGCTGTCTTTCCTCCTTTTAAATGTGTTTTTTTTATTGTGGTAATGTTAGTATACAATGATATATATAATTTAAGGGCTTGGGATGATAGCCCTTCAGGTGATTGTTACTGTACCACATCAAAGCATCCTAATCTTAATCCTTCCTAGACACTGGGCAGCTGTCCTAACCACCTACCCAACCAGTGCCATGTGGATTTGTGGCCAAAACTCAGGTTTCACCCATCCCCCACCCTCTCAGAGAGCAGCAGAACAAGATAGGTTTATTTTGGGTTTTCCTTATCGAGAGAGAATTTGGTTGATTTGGCTGTTATTCCTTTCCTTCAGAGCTTGCCAAACTGCACAGAAGCAATTTGAACAAAAGGTGAAAGTTTCCTTGCAAATTGGGAAGGGAGTTGTCGATACTTTCAACTATGACCTCTAACATTTCTTGTCTCATTCAGATCCTGGAAAGTGTAACCTTTTAATTTTTTATTATGGAAAGGCTCAAATATTCAAATAAATGCAGGAAAATATATTGAACCCTCGCCATGTTCCATCTCCCACCTTTAATCATAATAATAATTTAGCAGTAATTATCAATCCATGGTTAATCACATATTTTTACATCCAGAATCATTCCCTCCCACCCTCAGATTATTTTGAAGTAAATACCAGCTAACACATAATTTCATCAATGTTTTAGCACATGTCTTTAAATCCCCCTTCTTTTTTTTTTTTTTTTTTTGAGACTATGTCTCGCTAAGTGCCTGGGATTGTCCAAATGCACAGACTCATGTGATCCCTAACCTCAGCCTCCCACATAGCTGGGATTATAGGCACACCCCACCATGCCTGGATATTTTTTTGAGACTAGGCCTTTCTGTTGCCTGGGGTAGTCTCAAACCTGTGAACTCAAGTGATTCCTAGCCTCCACCTCCCAAATAGCTGGGATTGCAAGTGCGCGCCACAGTGCCCGGCTTTATGTCTTTTTTTTTTTTTTTTTTTTTTTTTTTTTTTTTTTTTTTTTTTTTTTTTTTTTTGAGACTAGGTCTCTCTATTTTTGCCCGTGGAACTGCAGACCCTCGTTGCCCGGGGTACCACAGACTCAAGCGATATCCAGCCTCAGCCTCCCAGGTAGCTGGGATGACACGCGTGCGCCACCACACCCAGCTATTTTTTTGGAACTAGGTCTTGCTAAGGGCCCCAGGCGGGACTCGAACCGCGATCCCTATCCCTGGCTGCTTCATAGGCCGAAGCTTACAGGTACGAGCCACCGTGCCTGGCAGCGGCTTTATGTCTTTAAAAAATCTTGTGGTTTTTTTTTTTTAAATCCTAACTATAATGCTATTGCCTTGTAAAAATGTTACCATATGCCTCAGTATTGTCAAATCTCTAGTCTGTTGAAATGTACATGATTATTTCATGAAAATTTTTTTATAGAATCACAAATTATCCATACAGCTTTGCAAAAGTTAGTTTCCATGGCTTCTAAAACTCATAATTATCAGGTTCTCCTCTTTTTTCTCCCCTTGCAATTTATTTGTCCTGTAGGATTACATAGTCTGAATTTTGCTGTTTGTGTGTCTGTGGCATCCTTTAACTTGTCCCCTAGTGTCCATTGGTCAGTCTAGTTTTATTGCATTCAGATTCCACTTTAGGGGGAGGCCAACACCAAATGTAAGTTGTCCTGTGTGTGTCCTGTGGGGCATACACAGTTTTCCCTTGGTACTTTAGTGTCCTCCATGGCCCACTCATTAGGAGTTACAGTTGATGAAAATAATACTTTTACCATTCTTTCTGCATTTATTAACTGAGCCATTTCAAGAAAACAAACTTCTCATCAACCATTTGGTTACCTTGAGGTATGTAGTTTGCATAGGAAAAGGTGGACTAAGTATTTGATTCTATTAACTGTTTTCAAAATAAAAAGTTGATGCTTTTTTTCTTTTTTTTGTGAAGTTGATGGTGAGGAGGAGGATGTGTGTGTTCTGTATAGGTGAAAACATTTGATATGTTTTGAGTTTGTGTGAGTATTATTCTAACAATGCTCATGTGGTCCTACCTGGAGCCCTGGAACATCTCCTGGTCTGCTCTGAGTTCTGTCGCCCCAGCCTCCTAGATTTTGATGCTTCAGGCTCATCTTGTACCTTTTTTATTCCCACTTGTCATTAGCTCTTTCCTGAGGAGCTGGTTCCTACTAAGTGGGAGTGAGATTTAGAGCCACCACCCGGGTGCTGGGGATGAAGCTTTAAACTCAGTGTGGATGCTACTGGAGTGGACAGGACTGTGCTGCTCCTGAGTTTCTGGGCAGATCAGTTTTGCCTTTGGTCTCTGCTGAGAGTGCAGTTTGCTTGGGAGATGTCCAGGGTGCAGCTGGATGACAGAGTAGATCAACCAAAAATAGAATTTTATATGATAAATGTGCTCTTTATTCTGTAACGTTGACTTTTCATAAAGGCTGTGGTGGTAATATATTTGCAGGTGACACTGCTCACTTGCCCTTCCTGAGGAATGTGGATTCTTGAACAGTAGGCAAGGGTGGCCTTAAACTGGTTAAGATGCAAATCTGGGATCAACAGACTATACAGGACTTGCTGGCCCCCATGACTGTGGGAATACAGGCTCCACCTCCGTGTTTAGTTCTCTGAAATTACATACTCACTGGGATCTCATGAAACTGAATTTGGAGATGTCTTACGGTTGTGTTCACTTAGAAAGGATTTGACACTTGTTTATTAACTAAGTGAACCACAAAGCGAGAGGACAGCCTTCTCTTTAAAAACTGCAGTTTAGATAGGTGCCTTTATGACATGAAGCTTTTGTACAGACTTGGAAAACATCAGTGTTGCCTATGTTTCATAATTATATGGTGCCTCTTACCTAATAAAGGCCTGTGTAGGCTGCTACATTAGCATGGGGAGAGTGTAGCAGAGACAATTACTTAATGTTTATTTTTCAAACTTTTCCTGTTCCCGCTCTCACTTCATTATTGTGGCATTTCTGCAACAGAATTCCCGTCGAGAGAGGTTGCATCCTGCCCAGTGTGACCCAGCAGCTCCCTGTGAGAATCCTGGAGCCCCTGACTCCCACATCTCTACTTTCTCCAGTGAATTTGTGTTTCCTGACACTTTGGAGCAAGATGCGTTAGCTTCTGATTTTAATACAACTTCTTCTCCTTCAGGAAAAAAAATGCTAAAATCAAGACAGGATACAAGCGGGAGCACATCAACCTGGGCTGCGATGTGGACTTCGACATTGCGGGGCCCTCCATCCGGGGTGCCCTGGTGCTGGGCTACGAGGGCTGGCTGGCTGGCTACCAGATGAATTTTGAGACCGCCAAGTCTCGAGTGACCCAGAGCAACTTTGCAGTAGGCTACAAGACCGACGAATTCCAGCTTCACACTAATGTGTAAGTGTGTGCTGGGGAGATTTTTTTTTTATGCTTTTCTCCCTAAGTGCGATTTCTAATCACCATAAAATGGGTTTGTTGGAGTCAGATGAGCTTGCTGGTATTTTTCTGTTTCCCACCTACCCATTTCCTGAATTGACTTAGGTTCTCCCTAGAAGCAGTAGACATTGTCACTGACTGGTTAAGGCAAGGCCATGCTATCAGCCAGAGCATTGACCTGCAAGCTCTGTCAACCTTGGAGGCCCTTTCGTTTTAGTTAACAAATGGGGGAGAGTGGATGCAATTCCCCTCTTTCATTGTTTGGTGCCCAAGGCTTGCTTGCTATGCTAAATAAAATGCAGGTATGGGAGACAGATTGGGAGATTATCCCAGAGGAATGTGGAGTCTTGAACAGTAGGCAAGGGTGGCCTTAAATACAGTGTCTTCTCTATATGGCAAAGCATTGCAAAGTTGATTGACTTCCGAACAGTATAGTGAAAGGAATAGAAAATCACAGGTTAGGTTAAGAGAGAGCCCCATGTTATCAAACTTGAGAACTGAAGTAGAGTGCTGATTTTGGTTAAGGGGAACAAACATTTTATCCATTAAAGTCCTGTAGATAAGGAGCTAACCTGCCCCATGGTTTGGGTAGGGCTTTGCCAGATTTCTTTCCTTCTACCAGAAGTTACTAGTGAAGTGACTTAAACTTAAATGGTTTTAGTATTTAGTGACTTTTCCTTTAATATAATTTTGGATGAATTTTTATAATGAATTAAATTTTTGACTCATAAAGCAGAAAAGTCACAGGGAAACTACAGACTGATGGTTTAGCGGTAGGGTGTGTGATAGCTACAGTAGGGTGACATGAGAGAGTTTAGGGTGGGGAACTGTTCTGTCTCCTGATTATGGTGTCACACAGATCTTTACCTGTGTCAAAATTCAGAGAATTGTACAATAGAAACCAAAAGTGGTGTGACATTTCAAAAAAGGTAACACAAAAGGTCAGGAAAAATTTCACAAGCATGGAAGTATTTTTTAATTTAGAATTCTGACTGAAATGGGAAGTTATTCCTTGGTGTAGAATTGGGAATTTATATCAATTCTATGAAGAGTGATAGCTTTTAACTGTTTTCCCCACATACCTGAGCTTCATCACTTTAATAAATAACAAGGACACGGTTTATTCTTTGAACTGACCTGGAAATAGCTGACACACAGAATCTGGGCTCATAGAGGCCCAGATGTGGGATATTCTTTTGCCTCATGTAGTTGAGTTTATACAGTGAGTTCTTTCTCTTACAGTTTTTAGAGTTCAGTACAGAAAGCCCATGTTGCTGCCATTAGAACCTCTGAAAAATTTTGAAATAAAAAAAAAAACAAACATCTAAACCCAGGAAACCTCCCCACTTGTATCATACTTAAATCACTAAAAAACTCCAATTTTTGACAAGATTCTATTTTATAGCATTTTTAAATTTTTTTTTTTTTGAGACTAGGTCTATTTTTGCCTGTGGAACCACAGGCTCATGTTGCCTGGGGTACCACAGACTCAAGCAATCCCTAGCCTCAGCTTCCCAGGTAGCTGGGACTATAAGCACGCGCCACCACACCTAGCTATATTTCTTTGGAACGAGGTCTCGCTATGTGCCCCCAGTGGGACTTGAACCGTGATCTCTGGCCCCGACCGTATCTTCCTAGGCTGCCACCTACAGGCATGCATCACCATGCCTGTCCATTTTCAGATTTTCTGAAGAAGACAGAACTCCCTGTGAGTCAGGCAGTGCCTGGTACTCTCTGTGAACACTGTCTCTCTGACCGAATCCCAGGGGAAAGCTTACGGATTTGGGATGTAGTTAGTGAGCACCTGCTTTAAGAGAGTGTGTTGGTGAAGAGTTGTTCGCAGTGAAACAGCAGCAATTCATTTCTTCAGGCTAAACTTCACTGGACCACCAAGCTCACAGGCTCTGCCTGACAGTTTCCAGTGCTGCTACTGGAAATAGGCAATATGATGATGCAGAAATCTGACATTGTTACTTTATGCTAGAAATATAAAGGAGGAATTCCTGGACACTAGTATTAACCTAGTGTGTTTGGATGATGGAAAGGAGCTTGGCTGGCTGGGTTTTGAAAGATGGAAGCATTTTATAATATAGCAGGCAGCTACCAGGATGAAGGTGTTGTAACCTGGACCCACAGTATCCACGGCTCTTGGGTGGGTCCCAGTTGTAGCCTGAGCTCTTCAGTAATCACTCTTTTTCCTAGGCACTGGGGCACTCTGTATCTTCCCCGCGGTGGCTGTGCCAGGTGCTGCTGAGGGCACCTGCCTTCTGACGGATATGAGTGGCCCAGCCTTTGTTGCCATCTGTTTCCTCTTACTTGCTCCCCCTCTTATCATTTTTATGAAAGTAGCATTTATAAAAAACAGTAACATTAACAACAGAATAAAGAAATCACCCAGAATTCCAATGCCTTTTCTGTTGCTATTTCTTTTGTAAAGAATGTCTCAGAAGTGGGTTTCAGGCATCACCTGCCTGACTACTTGACTCCAGGTGCGTCTTGGTTGCGGAAACAGCCTTTCTCTTTCTCTGCTTGATGTCTGTTCTTATCAGTCTTCCCATCATTTGCTGCTTGTTCTGTGATTGGTTCGACCCCTTTATAGCATTCCTATTCTGGTACGGGGGCAGCTCTACCCAGCTCCAGCCCACTTTCCAGAGCCATGTGGCAACCGTGCTGTGCTTGTTTGCAGAAATGATGGGACAGAGTTTGGTGGCTCCATTTACCAGAAAGTGAACAAGAAGTTGGAGACTGCTGTTAATCTCGCCTGGACAGCAGGCAACAGCAACACTCGCTTTGGAATTGCAGCCAAGTATCAGATTGACCCTGATGCCTGCTTCTCGGTGGGTACCTGTGTGCTTTGGCTAGAAATTTTCTCACCATGAAAAGTTGGAAATAAGTAAATGGTGGCTGTGATATGGATGGCAGGTGCTGGTTGGAGCCTGTTATGGGTGGATTATTGCATTTAATCCTTACTTAATTTACTTGTATAAGTTCTAGTTTTAATCATTTCATCCCTGTTTTCACAAATGAGGAACTGGAAGCTTAGGGAGATTGCATGACGTGCCCAAGAACATGTGGGTGGTAAGTGCTGGGGGACTGGATTTGACCAGACTGGCTTGCTGTGGAGCCTCCACCTGCCAGTCCCTGTTCCCTGCTGCAGACTGTGAAGAAGGCTACCTTGCACCTCAGTTTGTACATGTTTATTTTTCTTCTCATTTTTCATTCGTTTGTTCAGTTCCCTTGTTGCTGTTTAAAAATCTGACCATGACAGGTGACAGCTTCTTATCTAGACCGTATAGCATTGTTTATCTACCCTTGGGCTGCCACAGTTTTGCACTCACTCCCATGATGCTCATCCCTTTTGTCACATGGCCCTGTTGGCTGCTGCCCTCTAGGGATATAATGAGGAAGCCCCACACTGCAGAACGGTTCCTGGAATGGTTTGTGTCAATTACAAACAGCCCACTTTAAGTCTCTGGAAATGGGAACAAAATTTGGCTTCCATGACATTAGGTGCTGAAAAACAAAGGGAAGGGGGCCTCATTATTTGGATGGCACAAGGAAAAGGAACAGCTCGATGGGCACTGATTGTCAGGAGGCCTGCCTTTTCCTGCTATGCTCTTCTTTTTGGGTGATGTCGGGTCTGAAAACCAGTACTGAAGCTAGAAACATGCCTTGGCAGCCTCGCTTCTGCCAGGCCTCTGTATTCTCATGGCTGGTGCTCACTCTGGTCCTCATACCTCCTAATTGAACAGAACGGGGTCAGGGAGGGGCTCATGTTTCCCTCATTCCCAGGAAGAATGAGAGCAAAATTATTGACTCAGCTGCTTGATTTAACTTAATCATTAATCATCATTCACTAAGTGCTGATTTTGAATGATTACTAGGTTGTTCTTTTTTGCTCCAGTATGCATTTATACTAGGGTAGTAACCCTTCTTCATGTCAGTATGCTTTTTGCTGCTTTTTTTCATGAAGGGAACATTTTAACAATATTCTGTCTTTTAAAATAGATTCAAAACTCTGCCCAAAACCTATTTGCTCTGTCTTCCACATCCCCAGATAGATCTTAAAGGAATCTTCTAGTGATGAAAACTTTTTCTCCCTCTGGTCAAATATGAACGTGTTCTCACCTATTGAGTACTCATGGGGGTGGGTATTCCTACCTACAGGAGTCAAATGTGAATAATAGCTTTCTCTTCATTGAAAAATGTGTTGATGCACAAACAAACATTTGAAAGTGGACTGAGTCTTTTTTTTGGGTTTTTTTTTTTTTTTTTTTTGAGACTAGGTCTCGCTATTTTT
>PVHY01010091.1:30330-53549 GCA_004024945.1 Uropsilus gracilis
GAACCGCAGGCTCTTGTTGCCCGGAGTACCACAGACTCAAGCAATCCCCAGCCTCAGCTTCCCAGGTAGCTGGGATGACAGGCGCGTGCCACCACACCCAGCTATTTTTTTGGAATTAGGTCTCGCTATGGGCCCCAGGTGGGACTTGAACCATGATCCCTAGCCCCGGCTGCTTCATAGGCTGAAGCTTACAGGCACGAGCCACCATGCCCGGCTGAAAGTGGACTGAGTCTTTGAGTCTTCCTTTGAAGACTAAGTCCCCAAATTTCATGAATTTACACTGAATTGAATGCATAGATGCATAAATGGGGATATCATGAAGAAAGAGAAGTTGGTTGTGAAGTGCACAGTTGATTGATGTTAAAAAGCTCCTGTTTGGTTTGGAGATGGAAGCTTGAAGTAGCTATCAGTTTCACTGTCTTGTCTTTTCTTTGACTAGGCTAAAGTCAACAACTCCAGCCTGATTGGCTTAGGATACACTCAGACCCTAAAGCCAGGTATGTGTTGGATGATGTAAAAACAGTTCTTTGCCTTAATAAAAATGGTGTTGCTGGTTTGCTGCTTTATGCAATTGCCATTATTTTATTGTTATAAAAAAACCTGTGGACATTGTAAATGAGGTTTATCATTAAATATTTAAAAGAAGTGCAGTCATTATAAGACATTGGAGAACTTTTTAAAAAATTAGAGAATAGGAGGAGCAGTATATAGAAGAAGGGCCAAAGCTAACATATATTACATTTTTGTTTACTATTTCTCATTCTTTTTAAAGTGTGAGCTGTTGAAAGTAAAACCAGTGAATCTCTGAAGTAGTAGTAATTAATAAAAGCTTATTATGCACACATCAAAAGGCAATTTGACTACTGGGAACGCTAACCAAAACATGGACAGAGGCTCAGGGGGATGTTGTTACAAAGCAGCTTACATAGTGAGAAGGCAGTGACTGTTTTCGCTTCACAGTGAATGATTTATTATTAGAATTTTCAGAAATGAGAGAGATTGATTAGTATTTACCTCTTACCGATTTTGGGGAATCAGTTGAATTTCCAGAGGCATAAGCAAGAAACAACCCAGATCAAGTCAGTTTTACAAAATAAGTTAAGTTTTGCTTGCTTAACTAAACTGGATTTATCAGCCTGGGGAAGGCTGGCTACCATTTGTTTTTTATTTTAATAATGCATAATGCAGGATACTTGTTTTCAGCAGGTTCTCAAAACTAGCCCATAAATCATCCTATTGTAGAAAGACAACTAGTAAAACTAGTTTGCAGATTTCCTCTGCACAGTTGGGTGACCAGTGCATGGTGTGTTAGCAAGAGGGGGTAATGCCACTTTGGGGGTATTTTGCACAAGTTGGACCTTTGAACCCAAGAAATCTAAGATTACATGTCAGAATTAAGCTAATATAAAGAAAATATTAGGGGGGTGTGTGTGTGTATGTGAATGTACATGTGTCACACTGTGAGTGTAAAATACCAGGATCTGATTCTTCTTTGGGATTTCATTTCCAGGGACTATTCCTGAAGACTCTTATTGAGTGATGCCAATGGGAGAGACTCATTATAGTGGGAGGTAGTTAGAGACAGGGCAGTGGGGTCCCTAAAGTGGATCTGATAGACTGTGGAATAATGATTGCTTTCTAAACTACCTCAAGGCTACTATCAGTCAGATAGGGTCACGTGGTTTTGCTTCCCTGATCACATGTAGTCAGAATGGACTTTGGACTGTGGCTTTGCCATTATGCTTCAGAGTTCCTCTATATATTAACCTTTCTTCTTTTTCCTTCATCCCTCCCCCTTTTCCTCTCCTGAATTTGTCCCCTTGCAGGTATCAAACTGACACTGTCAGCTCTGCTGGATGGCAAGAATGTCAATGCGGGTGGCCACAAGCTTGGTCTAGGACTGGAATTTCAAGCATAAATGAATACTGTACAATTGTTTAATTTTAATCTATTTTGCAGCATAGCTACCTTCAGAATTTAGTGTACCTTTTAATGTTGTATGTCTGGGATGCAAGTATTGCTAAATATCATGTTAGACATCCAGGTTAAAGATGATTCAGCTTTAAGGAGTTACCCTTTCAGAGGTACAGAAGAAACCCAATTCCAAAAAAGGTCCTTTCAGCTGTAGCCTTGGGGGATTTGGCAGTCCCTCTAAAGATGTCAGGTTTCTTTTTTATCTAGAAATGGCTGTGAGTGGAAGCTGATAATTTGTAGGCACTTTGTAAATTCATATTAAATGAATGAAATTGTGATTTCCTGAGAATTAAACCTTGTTTTCCCACCCTAATTGAGGAGAGGCTCATTGATGGTGTGGACACACTCATCTGAAAGGGACAGATCTTCATGACCTGTTCCCATCCCAATCCCTCACCTCTGTTACACCAAAAGTAGTCTGCAGGGAGTGATAGCTGTTTCTTTTGTGCCATTTTGGGGTGGAGAAGGTGGATGTAATGAAGCCAATGATTCAGGACTTACTTCCCTCTCATGTTGTGATTTTTGCCCTTGCACCAGAGTATGAAATAGCTTTGAAGCACTCCAGCTGCGAGCTGGGAAGAGTCTTTGTGACTGTAATCACATGGTGACAACACTTGGAATCTAAATTGGACTTCTGTTGTATTCTCGCCACTCAGTTTATTTTTTAGCAGTTTAATGGGTACATTTTAGAGTCTTCCATTTTGTGTGGAATTAGATCCTCCCCTTCAAATGCTGTAATTAACATCACTTAAAATAAAACTTGAATAAAATATTGAAACCTCATCTTTCTGATGTTATTAATAAAAGTATAAATTGTGGGATTGCTGGGGCATTTTTGGGGAACTATCTTTTGACTGCTTGCACTGCACATGTGTTATTTTTAGTTTTTTGGTGTTGTATACCAAATTACCATAAACTTGGTGGTTCAAAACAGCACTCATTTATTTCACAGATTTGTAGGTCAAAAGCCCAAGAATAGTGTGGCTTGGCTCTCTACGGTCCTAACAATCTGTAATTAGGATTTCAGTTGGACTGGCCTCCTTTGGCCTCATATGGTTGCAACAGAATTCACTTTCCGGTGTAGGATCCTGGTCCTGCTTTTCTTGCTGGTCACAAGCAAGGGACCACTCTCAGCAAATAGGGGGCACCAGTTTTGCTTGCCATGTAGTCCCCTCCATCTCCAAAGCCAGAACAAAAAACTCTTGTCAAATCCCTCTGGCATCAAATCTATAGGAAGGCTCCCTACCTTTTTGATGACTCACCTGATTACGTCAGACCCACAGAGGATAATTTCTCATTCTTAAAGTTAATAGTGCCATAGAGCAACATAATCACGAGTGATTTCCTGCCATATTCATTGGTCCCTCCCACACTGAAGAGTAAGGGTCATTTAAAGCCCTGAGTCATGGAGAGTCATTTTAGAATTCTGTCTCATTTATATTAATAACTTAATTGTGGACATTTCAGGTATTTACAAAGAAGTAGTCCCATATATTCTATAGGACTTAATAGAAATCTTAAATATTCATTACCCAGTTTCAAGAAAGATAAGCTTTTTCTTCTGTTTATGAGCATTTACATATATGAAAGGACTATCCCTCTATATATATTGAGGGATAGTCCTTTTTTTTTGGTTTGACATTGACAATTATAAACAGGTATCAGATTTTTGCATTTTGTGTAACCTTCAAACCTACTGGCCTTAGTATTTATATTATGTTTATCAATACAGTATCATTTTGTTTTTGTTAAATATATAAGGACTCCAGTTATTTCAAAATGAACCTTGTTGAATTTGTCCAGAGATTTGGGCAGGTTATGGTTCTTGGCTACATCCAGTCAGAGGTCAGTTATAATATTCAAATATGAAATTTCAAAGGACCTCTGGATAATGAGGCAACATTTTCCTCCCCATTTACAGTGAAGTATCTACCTACTATATGCAGCATGTCAGAATATTGTGCCAAATCCCTCACTAAGAAGAGTTGAAACAATAGTATGGTAAAAGGAAAGAGTGGGTAGAGACCCAGGATTGAAGGTGTGCTTATAGGAAAAAAAAAACAAAAACTTGTCTAACTCTGAATCTGTCAAGAAACAAGTTAGAATCGAGGGACTCATTTATTAAGCTCATGTAAGGGGAAACTCCAGGGTAACTTGGAGAAACTCTGCTACTCTTGAAGGTCTGCAATAAGGGTGCCCTTCAATTTATCTGGCCTTGTGGTGGGCATAGGGAAAGGAACGGATGAATGATCTCTTGGTTTTCTAAACAGAGTTTGTGTGTTTCTGAGCTGTAATTGGAGCCGGATAAATAGGGAAACCAGACTCAGGAGAACACAGGCTCTTTCTCTTCAGAGAGGTAGCTCGGCTGTGTGTGGGAGATAACAATTCTCTGAGAGAATTATGGAGACCAGAATGGTGAATAGGTGGGTGCATAAGTGCCTTGCTTCGTGCCATGCTGAGTTTCCTGCAAATAAATCATGTGGAACTTTTATGATGTGATGTCTAATTGAGTTTTATTAACAACATACAGACCAAAGTATTGTGCCAGGGAACTTCCTGGAAGGTTTGAAATTCGAATTTTTGGGGGTGCAAAATTAAAAAATTAAAGCTTATTGTAGGACTTGGAAGCTGTATCCCTACTTCATAGCCCCCTTTTTACACTTTTCCTTCAGAATAAACTTATCGTTGCATATGTGTGTATTTTACACTGTAGTCTCACATAAGACATAACGCTATAAAAGCTGGGGATTCCTTTTTTTTCTTTGCCATTCTGAAACAGAAGAGTGCAAAATATTTGTGGGAATAATAAATGATTGCAAGAACATATTAATAAAACACAATTGTACCCTGATAACAGTTTTTTTTTTTTTTTCTTTTTGAGACTAGGTCTCACTATTTTTGCCTGTGGAACCTCAGGCTCACGTTGCCTGGGGTACCACAGACTCAAGCAATCCCCAGCCTCAGCTTCCCAGGTAGCTGGGATTACAGGCACGCACCACCACACCCAGCTACTTTTTTGGAACGAGGTCTCGCTACGTGCCCCTGGCGGAACTCGAACCGCGATCCCAGGCCTCGACCGCGGCTTCCTAGGCTGCCGTCTACAGGCACGCGCCACCATGCCCGGCCTAGATAATAGTCTATTAACATTCGTTCCCTTTCCCTTTAGAAGGCAGAAGGAGTTATTCCCAAGTGAGATTAGTTTACTGCTCCGATGGAGCTTGCTTTTAAAAATGCTTTACTTGGATTTGTTGTAGAGTATTCCATCTTTAGGGAGGCAGGGAGGGGCTCCTCCGCCCTTCTTCACACAGTACTCTCTATTCTTACCCTACAGTTGCGATTATGCCGCCCGGCAACTCCCACCTTCCCTCCCACTGACAAGCATTGTTAAAGCTCGGGTCCAGGCGGTAACGTCATCACGCTGGGACGTAGAGGCTTAGCGCCTTGATGCCGTACGCAGTGTCTGACGTCATGGCGTAAAACCTAGCGACTGCGCAGGCTCCCGGCCGAGTCCGTTATGGCCGCTGCCGTCCTGAGGAGGATGAGGGGAGCCGCGCAAGCCAAGCTGCCTCCTGCACGAGGCATCCAGATTCCTGGGGGGTTGGCCCGACCGCTGGTCCTGGCTCTTCTGCTTGCGGCCGCCACCATGTCCAGCGGTAAAAGGGGTGCGGGGCAGGGTGGGCGCGGGCCGGGGGACAGTCCGGCCCAGGGAAAGGCGCCTGGGAGAGTCGGGAGCAGACGGTGTCGTCTCGACGCGGCAGAGTCTACGGACTGGAGGAGCGAGAGAGGAGGCTGTGTGAAGGCGGATTTATGTGACAAGGGAGTGGGGGGTCTCGAACACGCCGGACTAGTGGAATTGAGAGGCGCTGGGCTTCAGGGAGCTGGGAGCGGTGTGTAGATGGGCGGGGAGGGAGGAGTGGTGGTGCCGTGGATCTTGACGAGTCGGTGGCCACGGGGAATGGCGACAGCCAGGTCGCCAGAATCCCTTGGGGAGGGAAGTCGGGAGAACCTGAAAGAGAGGGCGGAGGAGATGAGTGCTGAGAAGATGGCCAAGCTTAGGTGCCTGAGAGGGTCTCCGGTGGGCGGGGGCCCGGGAGAGGGGAGGTGGCCGGAGTCTCGCTGGGCAAGGATGGGAGCTTGTTCGGCAGCGAACACCCATGGGCAGGAGCAACGAGCGGGTAGGGAAATTTCAGAGAACCAAAGTGACGGGCAAAGAGCTATATTCGGGCAGCCGGGCGTCTCTGAGGTCTGGCAGTGTCCGGTGTTTGGTACAGAGCCAGACCAACCGGGCCTTTGGCTCCTCGGACGCTTGGGAGGAGGAGAGGGCTTGGGGACAAGGAGCTTCTTTGTAGTCAGGGTTCCCTTTCCCTGTGTCCTGGGTTAAGCAGCCACAACCCTGCTTCATCTTAGCGGACCATTAAGCTTTGATTAGGAAATTCTCTTGGAAATGTTACGTTGTGAAACAAGATCCTGAAGACTGTGAACAAATGAAATGTGCAAACCACGGCCTGAGACTTAGAGGGCAAAACCCACTATCAGGAACTTATAAACTGAAGTTCTTGCCCCCAGCAGTTCCTTTTTTTAATTGCAATTCAAGACGCAATCCTGCTTTTTCTCTCAGCATATTTTTGGAGTTTTGAGATGTAAAGCAACTGGAACGGCATAGCGTTCTTTCACTTGCCAGCAGGGGCTGTCCAGTGCTGCTACAGTTCTGGGGTTACTTAACTTAGGCTTCCTCAGCAGCACTGAGAGCAGGGCAACTGCCCCTTGGATCTTCCTCCCAGAAGTGTTCTCCAGCCTGTGGGGGAGGGGCTGCAGTCCTTTACCCCTTTCATCTTTAGTAAAATGAATTAAGCTCCAAGGTTGATGTAGATGCTCCAGTTACTGAAATTCTTAAATGATTGTTTTGGTCATTTACTCCTCCAAGGGAAAAACATATTTAAGCCTTTGTATTTCCTGCTGGAATGCTTAGGAGATACGATTTAGGACATATATTTCTGGTAACCTTGGTTTCAGAAATGACTTTTCTCCTAAGAGATGGTTGAAAACCTTGTGATGGGGGCAGATCTGAGAGGGTGTGTGGATTCTTCTTGTCCCTTACTTGCTTTAGCAAATTCAAATTTTATTCAGAGCATAGCTCCAACTCTTCAGTGTTTCTATACATTTTAAATGCTATAAATTCAGATTATATTCTACCGAAAATAACTAAATGGAAATATAAATTCTCTTAATAGGGAAGCAACTCCATTG
This sequence comes from Uropsilus gracilis, assembly GCA_004024945.1. Classification (NCBI taxonomy): domain Eukaryota; kingdom Metazoa; phylum Chordata; class Mammalia; order Eulipotyphla; family Talpidae; genus Uropsilus; species Uropsilus gracilis. The sequence goes on from PVHY01010091.1 coordinate 37,552, forward strand.
AAGTACAGTATAGCATTTGTAAAGCTTGGGAGTAAATCCAAGTGTTTTTCTAAGTGTGTCTTATGGAGTGAATTCAACAATATTCTTGTAATAAGAAAATTAGTATCTGTGTAGAAGGTATTGAGTTCTGAACTCAATTGTATTGAGTTCAATACAGTTTAGAACTCTGAATTCAGTTAAGTATAGAAAGTAGCCATGCACTTATTAGAACGTGTTTTGTATTAGGTTTCTTAACATTTCAAAGTATAAAAAAGTAATTTAATTATTTTGGGTAGCTGAATGGTCGGTCACCTTATATTCATAACCTTGCTATGTTATTTCAAAAGTACCTTCTTTCTACTCTTACATTGTTCCTAAATCGTCCCCTAAATATATTTAATTTTTAAGGTAGTGTTTCTCAATCCATTGTGGAGCCCTTTGCATTCTTTTTTTTTTTTTTTTTTTCTGAGACTAGGTCTCACTATTTTTGCCCATGGAACAGCAGGCTCACGTTGCCCAGGGTACCACAGACTCAAGCAATCCCCAGCGGGGATTACAGGTGGCTGGGATTACAGGTGCTCACCACCACGCCCAGCTATTTTTTTGGGACTAGGTCTCACTACGTGCCCCCAGTGGGACTCAAACCATGATCCCTGGCCTCGGCGGTGGCTTCCTAGGCTGCCACCTACAGGCATGCACCACCATGCCTGGCCCCCTTTGCATTTTGATTTGAGCAATACTGATGTAGTTTAAGGCAGATTTTTAAAAAAGGAGTCATTAGGAGAATTACATTTAGAAGGTTTTTTTTTTTAATGTTAAGTTTTAAGTAAAGAGGTGGAAAAGGGTGGAAATGGAACATTTATAGTCTCAAGTAATGTGTGTGTGTGTGTGTGTGTGTGTATGCATGTATGTATAGAAGCTCAATCAAGTGGGAAAGGGTGGGAATGGAACATTTATAGTCTCAAGTAATGTGTGTGTGTGTGTGTGTATAGAATTCTGATCAGCAGTTAAATCCATAAAGTAGAGTTATCACTATTTTGAATACTCTTCATATCTGGCTCAGATTTCCTGATTTGAAGAACTGGACTCTGGCGGTTAATCTGCATCTCAGATGAATTCTGAGTTTTTACTACCTAAACTGTAATTACTGATTTTGCTCCTGACTTGGGGCTAGGTATTGGCTTTACAACAAATAGTGTGACTTTGACAATATCCTTTGGCGAATGAATGAGGTTCTGTGTAGCTGAGAACTATGAAAAAGTCTTTTTAGAGGGCCCAGTAGATGTAAAGATGCAAATTAGGGAAGTGGTGTAGGATTTATGGTGAAAGTTGGGTTAAGAGTGTATTCAGTGAATATTTATTGAATGCTTGCTCTCTGTTAATTAGGCAGTGGGAATATAGTTAGGGGGATTAGTAGGAGATAATGAGAGGTAATGGGGGGCAGATCACATAGGATCTTATAGACTATTCTAAAGACTTTGAATTTTGCTTTCTGAGAAAAAAGCAGAGCTCTCCGAGGGTTTAAACAGAAAAGTTACATCATTTAACTAAGTTTTTGCAGAATGGCTCTGACTGCTGTGTTGACAGACAGTAGGGGTTTGGATAGAAGCAGATAGAACATTAGGTATTCTCATAACCGCGTGAGATGATGGTGACTCGGACAAGTTATTAATATCAGTGGATGAGTGACAGATCTTGAAAGTGAAACTGTAGGTTGGCTATGGATGTTAAGAAAAAGATGAATTGATGGTTTTCATGTAAGTAACTAAAAAAATGGAGTTACTATGAAATAAGAGGAAAACTGTGGGTAGAAAAAAATCCCGCCTCTTCCCTTCCCCCCTTTGGGGTGGGAAGTGAAAATGAATTTCGTTGAACTTTTTATTTTGAAATAATTATAGTCAGTTGCAGTTCTAAGACATAAGTCAAAGATCTTATATACCCATAAGATCTTATATCCATAATGCTAGCAACTTGCAAAACTGTAGTACAGTTTCACAACTAGGATATTAACTTCGATGCAGTCAGGATACAGAGCATTTTCATCACCATCAGCACCTCTCCAGTTGCCCTTTTTATAGCCACCCCCACTTTCCACCTCTCCCCACCTCCTCCTAAAATCCCGGCAACCAGCAATCTGTTCTTTTTATTCATACAATTTTATTATTTTGGGAATGTGATGTAAATAGAACCATATGACATATAACTTTCTGGGATTGACTTTTTTCATCTAGCATAATTCTCTGGAGATTCATCCAAGTTTGTTTCATGTGTCAATAGTTTGCTCCTTTTATTGCCGGGTAATATTCCAGAGAATGTGCTGACTACATTTTATGTCACCATTTATCCATTGAAAAACCTCTGGGTTGCTTCCAATTTTTAGCTGTTAAAAAAAAGCTGCTGTAAACATTCTTGTACAGATTTTTGTGTGAACATACATTTTTATTTCTCTGGGATAAATGCCCACGAGTACAGTTGCTGGGTCATACAGTAGTTGCATGTTTAGTTTTTAAGAAACTCAAAGTTGTTCTCGGGCATATGCTCACACATGATCACCTGCAATGAATGATCTACTTGTCTGCAGCCCTGCTAACATTTGGTACAGTCATTTTTCATCTCAATCATTTTGATAGGTGTGCATGATATTTCATTGTAGTTCTAATTTACATTTCTGTAATGATTAATATCTCTTCATGTGCTTATTTACCATCTGTGTGTTCTCTTTGGTGAAATGTCTCATTATGTCTTTTGCCATATTCTAATTGGATTGTTTTCATTTTTATTTTTGAAATTTCACAGTTCTTTATATATTCTAGGTACGAGTTCTTTGTATCTAGAGGGTCTGGGGCTTACAAATACTTCTCCCACTTTGTAGTTTATCTTTACATTCTCATGGAAAGGTCTTTCACAGACTGAAAGTTTTTACTTCTGGTGAAATCCAGTTTATGATGTTTTCCTTTTATGTTTTGTGTTTTTGGTGTCAAGTCTAAGAACTTATTCATAACCTAGACACTGTAAAGAATTTCAGGTATTTTTCTGAAAGTTTTATTGTTTGACATGCTGCATTTAAACCTGTGACCCAGTTTTAGTTAATTTATGATTAAAATGAAAGCTATAGATTAAGGTTTACTTATCTTGTTAATATGATATAGATTATGTTGATTGATTTCTGAATATTGTAACAGTTTTACATTCCTGGAATTCTCACTGTTTATAGAATATCATCATTTTTTTATGTTGCTGGTTTTTACTTGCTGATATTTTGTTAAAATATTTTGGCATCATTTTTGTACCAGTGGTTTTCTTTCTTTGCAGTTTCTTTAGTTTTGGTATCAGGATAACACTAGCTTCATAAAACAAATATTTGACTATTGAGAAATGTTTCCTCCTGTTCTCTAGAAGATTGTTTAGAGTTGATGTTAGTGCTTCTTTAAACATTGGTAGAATTCTCCAGTGAAGCCATTGTGAATTGGAGACTTAATGTGATTATTTACATATATTATAACATATAATACATATGTCTTTTTTTTTTTTTTTTTTTTTTTTTTTTTTTTTTTTTTTTTTTTTTTTTTTTTTTTTTTTTTTTTTTTTTTTTTTTTTTTTTTTTTTTTTTTTTTTTTTTTTTTTTTTTTTTTTTTTTTTTTTTTTTTTTTTTTTTTTTTTAGTTTTAATATTTCCTTCATAGTTATTGAGCTATTCAGATGTTGTATTTTATATTGGATGGGTTGTGGTAGTTTGTGTTTTCAATACTCTGGTCTGTTTCTTTTACCTGGCTTTTTATGACACTCCTGACAGAGAAGGGGAGTTGCTGCACAGGGAGAAGTGCGTCTTCATTTGATGTCTGTTGACACCCTGAGGGTGATGGTCTTGTTACTTCTAGGCAGGGGTGGGAGTTCTGACTCCCCTTATGGCCTGCACTGTCATAGTGGTGGGGGTGACCTTGTTATTGCTGGGTGATGGTTAAAATCTTGACTTTCCAATAGGCCTCCTTTGACCCTGTCCTACTGGGGAGATGTAGGAGCACCTTGTTATAGGCTCTTCAGGGTGGCGAATGAACTCCCCACTTGGTCTTTGCTGTGTGGATATGAGTGGAAGCTGTTGTCTCAGTGGAATTTTTTGGAGTAGATCAATCATGTCTAAACATTTTCTCTACTAGGCTGCCTCTTCATCTTTCGACTGAGAGAGCTGGCTTTTTGCCATGCCCTTTCTGTCTGTACCTTTGGTGTTTCTGGGTTGCTGCCTTCTTCACCTCCACACCTGGAACTCTTGAAGAGAAAGAAAATCTGGGAAATTATTCCCTTTGCTGGATCTGTAGTATCCAACTACTCTGCCTTTTTCTCTCCCCCTTTAGTCTTAGGTTATTTTATGTATACTATGCAGGATTTTAGCCCTTTTCAGTGGTAGGATAGGGAGAAGTATTTCTATTTCATCTTCTTGTAAGCTACAGTCAGAATTCATTTTGAACATGTTAATATGAATGTCAGTCATCTAAAAAGAGGTGTCAGTTATGCAATTTGGTTTATGAGTCTAGAGTTCTGGTAGTTAATGGATGTTCTTTTTTGATGGCTCCATTTTTTCCTTCTTCCCCTCAGAGTTAGGAAGTGATGTCATTAGTTAGAGATGAAGATAACAGAGGTGTTGGAAGTTGAAGAGCAGAGGAAAAGTGAGTGCTCCTAAGGAAACAACACAAATGTGAATGAACTTGGGAAATAGTATATAATTGCTAACAGCATTACATGTATGCTTAGATTTTTGGCATTGAATTTAAAATAAAATCAAAAGAGTGATATGTTTGTATTCTTATTTCCAGCCACATTCAGCTACTTGGTATAGATTGGTCTTAGTCAGAGAGTTTGTTTTAACTCAGGATGTACATGGGACAGAATGACCTAGGGGGGGTGGGAGTTAAAGGTTTATATCAGAGAGCGCTAATGACCAATCATATAATTGAATCTTGGTAAAGAGGAAATTGTATTGGGCAAAGGTGCAGTGGCCCCAAGGGACTGAAAAGGTAGTAGGATCAGAGAATTGCAGATCCTGGTGGGTTCAAAATGCCAGGAATGGGGGCCTCTGGCCGGAGTGGGATGCATGAGATTGAGGTTATAGATAAGTGATGATGATGGGTAATGACCTTAGGGTGAGAGGTAAGATATGGGGGAGGGTTGATTTAGGAGAAGAAAGGAGCGCCAGGATTTTGAGCGCTTGAGTAGAGTGAATTCTTGGACCAGAAGTTAAAGTCATTTACTGTTCTGGACCATGACCCAGGAGTTGGTGATAACTGATGTCAGCTGTCAGGATATCATGGAAGGGGAGTGGAGAAATGGTGTAGAAGAGGCTTCCCCTCACCTCTAAGAGAATAATACCTTTTTCTCTCCAGTCTCCAGACTTAGACTCCTTACTGCAAGGATGTGGGAGAAAAAGTTTTTAATTAAAAGGATGTGGGGAAACCTGGTTAAGGAGGTTAAGGGAGAACTTGGTTTCAGTTATAACAGGAAAGTGAAAAATGAATTGAAGGGATATGCTGGTAAATGAATTCTAGAGTGCACAGTGGAGTTTCTGGACATGGAGAGGGATGGGACTTGGGGACAAATTATAGCCATTTCTTTTAAAGATATAGTTATTCCAAACATCAGGCATCTAAACAGTATATTTAAAAGTAAAGTTAGGCTAGTTGACTCCAAGTTATTTTAAAACTTATATTTGTAACATTTTCCCACGCTTTGGCAAGTGAATTAAATATATCAGAGAAATAGAATTTTTAAATGCCTGAATCATAGTTAGGTTGAGGTGATAAATATAAAAATTCTTTGAAGAAATTTCCGTTAGTGTCCTTCTGAATAAAAGTACTTAGTTGTAGGTCCTTTTTATTTTTTCCAGTGAAAAATTTCAAAGAACCAACTATTGAAAATGTTTTAAGGTAATTTTATTAGCTTGATAAAAATTACTAACTTACTATTCTAATAGATTCTGTTAGCTGTTTCTTTTCAACATGAAATAGATGGTCAGCTGTGACGCAGAGTTGTCTGGTGTGCTAATTTGTGTGCATGCATATATGTGTGAAACTTAGGAATGATATAGTTTAATTTTAATCCTATAAAATATTTTCTTATTTGACCGACTTTAAAATGAGTATGAATATTATGTGACAGCTTTTTTAAAAAAAAGTATAATTTGTATTCTTGAAATTATTCAACAGATACTATATTAGATTATAAAAAATTTCAGTACCACTTAGAAATGCTCTCTACAGCTTGCTTTAGATTATTTTCAATTTGTTCTAGTGTGTCGCAAGTATTTAGGTTCAAATTTCATGCTGAGTAGTAGACCTACTTCAGCTAGGACTAGCCATCTATCTTTCTGTTCTGGGCATGGTGTGGAATTTGGGCAAGAAGCACTGAAGTCCAGTCTCTTTGTGAATAAAAATGCAGGGGATGGGTAGGAGCGATAGTGAATTAAAATCAAACCCTTCTTCCGTTTTTTGGTGACAGACTGTACAATGCAATAGGTTTGGTATACAACTTAAGTTGTTGCTCTCTGGCAAGAAATTGTTATCTGATGATTAATTTTTAATCAAAATTTATTTTAAATTTTGGGCTTACATTTTTCTTCTTCCATATGTCTACATTCCCCCCACCATGCCCTCTGTGCCAGTACCCCATCTACTTCCTTCCTCCATCCTTTTTTCCTTCTTCCTGTTTCCTCTGGTAACCATTATATTCTTTTTTAAAAAAATTAATTAAATTATTTATTTTGGTAACCATTATATTCTTTCACTGAGTTAAAATGTAGTCTTACTGTATTTTGCCTGTGTATTTGTTTTTTTTTTTTTTTTTTTGGTTATTTGTATTCTACAGGTGAGTGAAATGATCAAGTATCTTTCACTCTTTGACTTATTTCACTTTATATAATCTCCTTCAGATCTATCTAGTCTGTCCCAAAAGCCGCTATTACATCTTTGTCATTCCCCCCATCCCCCCATGACTGTGTAGTATTCCACTGAATATATAGTCCACACTATCTGTTCATCTGTTGTAGGGCACTTAGGTTGGTTCCATGACTTGGTAAGTGTGGCCAGTACTGCTGTGCAACTGGGCATTGATAAATATTTTGTATTAGTTTTTTCATATTTGTAGATAAATATGTACTAGAGATATTGCTGGATCATATGGAATTTCCATTTTTGTTTTCTTAAGACATTTCCATATTGTTTCCCATAGGGAAACACTTGCATTCCAACCAACAGTGGATGATAGTTTCTTGTTTACAGTGATTGGTAATTCCTTTTTTTTCATGTAACCTAAGCAAAACTGTTGATTCCAATTCTATTTTATATAGGCCATTTTCACAGGAGTGAAGTTGTATCTCAATGTAGTTTTGGTTTGCATTTCCCTTGTAATATGTGATGTTGAACAACTTTTCATGTGCTTGTGGGCCATCTGAATGTCTTCTTTAGAAGAGTGACTGTTTAGGTCCTTTGCTCATTTATTTATTTATTTTTTTTTTTTGATTGTCTAAGAACTCTAAGTTTTGGAGATTAGCCCCTTGAATAATTGGCTAAGAAGAAATGTAACATTGTTGGCTATTAAATATTATTAGCTAATTCTCAAGATAGAGTTATAGGAATATATTGAAAAAAAGTGTTAGTGAAAAATTTAGATAATTATACTCGTAGTTGGAGGAAAGAAAATTGGCTAGTCAGTTTAATGTTCTTTGTTCATTTCTTTTAGCTATATCACATTCAAATTTACCGAACCAAACTGTACTCAAGACAGATGTTTCTGCTGCAAACACAAATGATTTAACAATTCTAAATCAAACCAGACTATCTATTTCCCAAACCAATACCACTCTCCCTCCCACAACCAGTACGGAGAAAAATGGAGGGACATCTGTAACCCCTCATCTCTCACCTACTACTTCTTTGGCCCAAGAGGAAGCTGGTAACAATGAAGATCCGAGCATAGAGGAGGAAGATCCTTTTGTGCTGAATAGTTCTCCGTCCACTGCCAAGGGCACTATGGACAATGGGGATTATGAAGAACCTTCAGAATATGACTGGTCCACCAGTTCCACCAGGGATGATAAATTCACTGAATCTTTGGAAGAAAATAGGCATTACATGGGAAGTGAACAGTCAATGAGATCTTTCAAGATCCCATCTTCAAATGTAGAAGAGGAAGACAGCCATTTCTTCTTTCATCTTATTATTTTTGCTTTTTGTATTGCTATTGTTTACATTACATATCACAACAAAAGGAAGGTAAGTAGGGTTTTTCAACTTCTCTAGTTGCCTTTATTATCTTAGTCATTTTTTAAATTAATTCTTTTGATGATTAATAGTTTTTATTTTCTTAATCAAGTTTAAACTGATGGTAAAATATTGATGTCTAATCAGTTTATAAATCTGTGGTGTATTTTAACAAATTACAGACAGAATGCAGTAGCATGTGCTTCTAAAGACATTTTTTATTTTTTAAATTTAATTAAATGAATTAGCTTATTTTAATGCATTTTTTGTTGTAATACCCTTATTTCTCCTACCACCCTGTCACCATTTTCCCTCATGTTCTTCTCACCCCTGTTTCATCCCCCTCCTTCTCCCTCCTCTGCTTGGTGTTTGATTTCTATAGTCAGCTTGTTAGCTTTTGCTGTTTCTTGTCTTTTTGCTTGATTTATCTATATTTCACATATAAGTGAGATCATGCAGTTTTTATCTTTTCCCTCCTCACTAATTTCAGCCAACATGTTTCCTTCTGGTACCAATCACGTTGCTGTAAATGACATGAGTTTATAAAAGACATTTTTTTTTTTTTTTTTTGAGACTACGTCTTGCTTTTTTTTTTTTTTTTTTTTGCTTGTGGAACCGCAGGCTCTCGTTGCCCGGCGTACCACAAACTCAAGCAATCCCCAGCCTCAGCTTCCCAGGTAGCTGGGAATGACAGGTGCACGCCACCACGCCCAGCTATGTTTTTGGAACTAGGTCTCGCTACGGGCCCCAGGCGGGACTCGAACCGCGATCCCTAGCCCCGGCCTCTTCATAGGCTGATGCTTACAAGCATGAGCCACCGTGCCCGGCAAAAGACATTATTTTTTAATGAGCAAGCCACAGCCCAATGATTTTTTTGAGGGGAGTGGGGGGAAGGTTTTGTATCTTAATTTAGCATTGCTACTTCAGTGGGGCTACTTGTAGAGAAATTTGAAAGTAATTTAATAAACATTCTTTTCAGGTTGTGAAAATATTATGTTTATTTAAGGAAATTCAGAAAACACAGTGGAACAGGGAAGAAAATTTAAGCTACCACCCAAAGCTGAGCATTATTAACACTTTGATATATTGCTGGTCTATAAATACATGTATATTCAGATATATGTGTCTCTTATAATTACTAAATGAATTTGAATTTTATATCTTGCTTTTAACCTAAACTTTTGTATTTTCAATATCATTGATATGTTTTAAAAACATAATTTAGTAGCCACAAAATTAGTGATTTTCCTATGGGTGGTTTGAATGGTTCCTAATGTTTGGTTGGAAATAATACTGTGATGAACATTTCTATACTGTGTTGCCTTATTGAGTTACTTGAAGCAAAGTAGTATAGACCCTTGGAATGGATGCTATTGCATAAAGAGCAACTCTCTCCTCTGTAGTCCTGGAGCTGACAAATCATTCAAACATTTCACAGAAGAGCAAACACATAAGTGTCCTTTATAGTACTTACTGGTCAAGAAATCTCAGTTCTGGACTTTTCTGTAACTTGCTCTGTGAATCCTGGCATTGCCTTCCCTTTGGGGCCTAGATTTTCTCATCTGAGAAATAACAAAACTTTAGCCATGTAATTTCAAAATGCTCCCAGCTTTAAGAATCATTGGTTCTAATATCATGTTTGTAGTTTTGAGTTAGAATACAAGCAAATAGACTGTTTTGGTTATGTGTGGTCTAGTAGTGTACCACTATTTGTAAATATTTGTAGGTGGACAAAATTTTGAATACCAGTGATATTGCATCCCATTGTTTAGTGTTGGACCATATCTGTTATAAACTCTTAAGGGATGTGATAAACAGCTAGGTACCTGTGCTCATCTCTGAAGGTAGAGCCTGGAAATCAGTTTTTAATAATCACTCCTATGTATACATAAAGTTTTAGAAGCCCTATTTTCTCTTGTTTATAAACTGGAAAATGAAATAGCCCTTTTGTTGATGATAGGTCATTTTTCATTTTTGGGGATCTAAGGGAGTGATAATTTACTTGTTATAAAAACTTTTCACATATCTTCCATTTTCTCTTTTATGTATCTAACTTACTTTGTTTTATTCTAGATTTTCCTTCTGGCTCAAAGCAGGAAATGGCGTGATGGCCTCTGTTCCAAGACAGTGGAATATCATCGTCTAGATCAGAATGTTAATGAGGCAATGCCCTCTCTGAAGATTACCAATGATTATATTTTTTAAAGCACTGTGATTTGAGTTTGCGTATTATGTGATTTTATTTGTTTGACTTTTTATATGATATCATACAGATGTTTGTCATAGGTAACTGGTACTTAAATGAGAGGTGGATCTCTATTTTGCCTTGGTGCTTTGGAAATTAAATGTCACCAACAAATTTTTTTTTTTTTTTTTTTTTTTTTTTTTTTTTTTTTTTTTTTTTTTTTTTTTTTTTTTTTTTTTTTTTTTTTTTTTTTTTTTTTTTTTTTTTTGAGATTAGGTCTCACTATTTTTTGCCTGTGGAACCACAGGCTCTAGTTGTCCGGGGTACCACAGACTCCCCAGCCTCAGCTTCCCAGGTAGCTGGGATTACAGGCGCGCACCACCACGCCCAGCTATTTTTTTGGAACTTGGTCTCGCTATGGACCCCATGCGGCACTCAAACCGCGATCCCTAGCCCCGGCCGCTTCATAGACTGAAGCTTACAGGCATGAGCCACCATGCCCGGCCTCACAAACAAATTTTTTACCTACACTTTTAGAGCTGAATTTAGTCAGGTTTCCAAATTGCGGAGCTAAGCATTACCTGTTAGTTTTGATTGTTTTAGGTTTCTGCTATACTTTTGCTGGAAATACCAGTGATGCTACCTTGAAAAGATCCCAAACTTGTAACTGAATTCTAACATCTGGCACTGCTGACTCAGATTCTCTTTCTGCCATCCAAATACTGTTTCTCCAGCACACATTTCTTTGTGCTCCCAAACTATAATCTGTAAGGATGTATGCAATAATGTTTTGCATATAAGTAATTTTTTTAAAGAAAATTGATTTGGGTATTTTTTTGATAATTCATAATATAATGATATAGCTCAATTTGACCACAATTTTAGGTAATACTTTATAAGCAAGTCTAGGAATTCTGACAGTAGAGAGTGTGGTTAGCAGTGGACTTAGCTAAACTATGAGAAAAATACTCTTTTGGTTGGAATTAATTAGATTTAGAGGTAGAAATTATGGTAAAATTAAATTCACATACAGTTATTTTTAGTTCACAGTTGATTTTAGTGTGAGTTCCTCCAAACTTAAAAACAAGGGGCAGTTTAAAATTACATTGGGTGGCTCACTCGGTTTATTATTTTATAGTAAGCTTGACTAAATCTTAGGGGCCATTATCATTTAAATAATACTGTATACTTTCAGGTAAAATTGTTTCTGAATGAAGTTTGTATACATATGTGTACACTGACTTTTCCCCCTTGTGCTTGTTTTATTTAAAAAATTTTTTTAATAGCAACTGGAAATTATTTGCTGTGTTATGTTAGTCTGTCTTTTTTATTATTGAGTTGATGTAAATATGTAATTTGAACCATGGTTGACTTACAAATATCACTACAACATTTTAGAAAACGTGAACCCCTAATATATATTAAGCACCCCCATACAAAGCTTGGGTGAGTAAATGGGCACGTGCTTTGTGTAGAATTGGAAGAAGCAGGACAATCCATCATTTCTCTTGGGTGGATACTTGACTGTCCTAAAAAGGAAGGGAAGCACATGGAAATGCACCTGAATTGTTTTATTGCAGTAATTTTTTTCATATCTGAAATTGTATTATTTAATATTTTGAATAAGATTTTAAAAAATAAATGGTGAAGATATAAATCCATTATCTTATGTGTATTTTATTTTATTGCTGGTATAGTTTCCTTCATTTAAGTGATTACAGAGGGATAGTGTTATTTCTGGAAGCAAACTAAACTGATGAACTTTTGTTCTTTTTAGCAGAGGAGCTATGCCTCTGTGAATTCCACTTAGGTTTGTAAATCCAACTTTAGGTCTTGTTTATGCTAGGTGCTGAAGTTTGTTGAAAACTCCAGCAAAGTAGGATTGCAAAGGAAAATACTGAGGCTAAATCATTGTGCACTCTCTTGCATACCGACCTTCTTGTCTCCTTGTTAAAGACTCTCCCAACTGGAGGGATATAGAATTCTTAGGCACTTCCTGATGGTATGTTCCCTGGGGACCAGGAATGGAGCAGAGTTTTACATGTAGACGCTCACTCCGTGTCCACATTCTGCTACTTCCACAGCATTGCATTCAAAGCAAAGCACATGGTCTTTTTTCATTTGAACCTGTGCTGTGACCTGGAGACCATAGTAGGTCAAGGCAGTTTTGTTTTGGTGGTGCTCACAGGCAGTAAAGAAAGACAATCCCAGTGAAGTGTGATGAGTTTGATGCTGAAAACGGTTTCATTTTTGTTTCTTCACAGAAAAGGTAGTTAGAGTTGGTACAATGGCAACTAAAGTCATCTGTGAGGGCTTGCGAGTGCACAGCAGCCCAGAGAGGTAATTACTAGTAGTTTTCCCTGTTTATAGATGGCAGCAGAAGCTGAGAGAGTTAAGCAACTTACTCAAGGTACATAGGAGAGCGAGCTGGGAATTGAAGTTCTGACTTCTGATCTTCCTCACTAAATTGCCTGTTAAGACAGCTACAGAAAGGTAAGAAGAAAAGTGATCCAAAGCAGCTCTTCCTGTGGTCCCTCTACATTTAGGTGTATTCTCTCTTTAAAAGTTGCTTTTAGGCCGGGTGCCACTAAGTGGCACATGCCTTTAATCCCAACCTAGGAAGGGAGGCCAAGACTAGGAACCGCTTGAGTCCGCAGGTTCAAGACTCACCTGGGGCAACATAGCAAGACCTAGTCTCAAAAAATAGGTGGGTGTGGTGGCGTGTGCCTGTAATCCCAGCTACCTTGGAGACTGAGGATGGGGATCGCTTGAGTCTGTGATACCCCAGGCAACATAGCAAATCCTAGTCTCAAAAAAGAAAAAAAGCTGCTTTTATAAATCTGACATAATGCATGAAAGGAACTTGCATCAAACAAACATGAACCTTAACAATTTATTTTTTAATTTTTATTTTATTTATATATTTATTTTTTGAGAGTAGGTCTTGCTGTTTTTGCCGGTGGAACCGCAGGCTCTTGTTGCCCAGGGTACCACGGACTCAAGCAATCCCCAGCCTCAGCTTCCCAGGTAGCTGGGATTACAGGTGCACGTCATCACGCCCAGCTATTTTTTTGGAAGTAGGTCTCGCTACCGGCCCCAGGCGGGACTCAAACCGCGATCCCTCGCCCCGGCCGCTTCATAGGCTGAAGCTTATGGCATGAGCCACCATGCCCGGTCGAACCTTAACAATTTAAAAAGCTGATGCCTGTATAATGAGGGCCCAGTTGGTGAACTAGAACTTTGCCAGTACCCCAAGCTCCCTTTCCCAGTCACTGCCCTTGCCTTTCTTCTCTAGGGAGCAGTTATTTGACCTTTTATTGCAAGCAAGACTTTTCTTTTTAGATTTACCATTAAAGTAGACATCCTTAAGTACTACAATTTAGTAAGTTTTTGGCTTTCATAGAAACTGAGTCATACTTTAAGCAAGGTACAGATTCTTTTGTGGTTGGCTTCTTTCATTCTACTTTACAATGGTGGGTTTCATTAGCTCAGTGTGCTATATGTTCATTTTCTTTGCTATATCACATTCTATGATAAGATACAATGCAATATATGTATATAGCCAGCAGTTGATGGCCATCTGAGTCATTTCCAATTTCACATTGTCGAGCTGGAACATTCTTATTCATGTTCCTGTCTCCAGTTGCTGTGGGAGTATTGCACTTCTGTGTAGTTGAACTGTGGGTGCATGTGCTCAATTTGAATAATTAATACCAAATATTTTTCCAGTAATTGAACCAATTTATACTCCTGGCAGTGTGTGAATTCTTATTGCTTTACACCCCTGATAACACCTGGCATTGTCAGTGTTCCTAATATTTAGCAGTATTCTGGTGGATGTGTAGTGGTAGCTCATTGTGGCTTGACTTTGCATCTCTCTGATGATTGATTATATTGATCCTTTTCCACATATTTGTTGTACATTTGAACATCCTCTTTGGTGAAGTGTTGGTTCAAGTTTTTCATTTTTCTATTACAATTCTATCTTTTTCTTATTTGTTGATAATTTTTGTTCTGAATATGAGTCCTTTGTTGATCATATATATGATAAATCGCTTCTCTTACTGTTTTTGGCTTGTCTTTGTACTCTCTTAATAGTGACTTTTGATCAAAAAACATTCTTAAAGTATTTTGAGGAAATTGAAGCTATTTCATTGAGCTCTCTTTACATGTTCACAGAATTTTAAGTGTTCAGTTTTTGCAGTTGTGTATATCTGTGTTACTGTCACCCCAAATTTCATATAATGTACTCACATCACCCTATAAAGTTCACTGGTACCTCTTTGTCGTCAATTCTTTATCCACCTCTAAGAGGTAACTACCTTGAGATTTCTATCATCTTAAGTTAGCACTGCTCTAGAATTTCATAGAGAATAAAAAGTATATACTCTTCATGTCTGACTACTTTTTTGGGTCAACATATGCTTTTATTTTTGATTCTAGATTCACCCATATGGTTGCACTCTATCAATGGGTCATCACTTTTTATTGCTGAGGAGTGTTCATTGACTTAATAGACCACAATTGCTTATTCATTCTACTGGTGGCCATTTGTGTTGTTCCTGGAGATACAAATATATATATATTTATAACTACATTTTACATACATAAAACATTACTTTTTAATTTGCTTATAATATTTAATCAATATGTTATAAGCAAATTAGAACTTTGACATCATTTCAGGTTAATACACACTTGTAAGAAATAATATAGAGATGCAATGTATTCTTTGTCCATTTTCCCTCAGTGGTAACATTTTGCAGACTAGTACAAAATCCCAAGGATGTCACCTTGGTTCAGTCACATAGGAAACTTTTCTGTCAACTCAAGTATCCCATTTGCTGCCTTCCCCTAGTGGAGCGAAGCCTTTCGAACTTCCCTTCCTTATTCAGCCCGTTCCTCACCCGTGGCAACTATTAATTCTGTTCTCCATTTTTATTATTTTGCCCTTTCAAGAATGTACTATAAATGGAATCATACAGTATAGAACAGTTTGGGACAAGCATTTCATTTAGCATAATTCTTTGGAGTTTCATTCATGTTGCAATTACCGGCAGCTCCATTTTTAGCGTTGAGTAGTAGTCTGTGGTATGGATTTACCAGGTTTTGTTTTTAAGAGATTTCATTTCATTTTATTTTTTTTCACCTGTGTTTGACATTTTTAATTTAATTTCCTGTTGAGTCAAGAAGAACTGTAAGCAATTAATGGGTGTGGAGGTGACCAACTGTACTCTCCTAACTCAGGATCATGTTTTTTTTTTAAACCACCTATTGAAGGACATCTGGATTGTTTCCAGTTTTTGACTATTGTGAATAAAGCAGATATAAACTTTCTTCATATTTTTGTGTGTGTAAACAGAGGTTTTTGTCTTATTTTACAGCAACATGTGAGTGATCCACATCCTCTGAATCCTTGCTGACATTTGGTGGTGGTTCTGTTTTTCACTTCAGCCATTCTGATAGGTGTGTGTGATATCTTATTATGGTCTTTTTTTTTTTTTTTTTTTTTTTTTTTTTTTTTTTTTTTTTTTTTTTTTTTTTTTTTTTTTTTTTTTTTTTTTTTTTTTTTTTTTTTTTTTTTTTTTT
>PVHY01010092.1:0-18056 GCA_004024945.1 Uropsilus gracilis
CCTCCTCCTTCTCCTCCTCCTCCTCCTCCTCTTCCTCCTCCCTAGATCTCGCTATTTTGCCAGGGGAACCACAGGCTCATGTTGCCCAGGGTACCACAGACTCAAGTGATTCCCAGGCTCAGCTTCCCAGGTAGCTGGGATTACAGGTGCACACCACCATGCCCAGCTATTTTTTGAGACTAGGTCTCACTATGTTGCCCCAGGTGGGTCTCAAACCCACTGACTCCTAGTGATTCCTAGCCTGAGCCATGCTCTAGGCTGCACTTAAAGGCACACACCTCACCACCGTGCCCGACCCTTGCTTCCTTCTTAAATGTCTGGTGATGGACACTGAAGCTCCTCCATCCAGGGTGGGTTAGATACAATAAAGAACGATCTGCCGGGCACGGTGGCTCGTGCTTGTAAGCTTCAGCCTATGAAGCGGCCGGGGCTAGGGATCGCGGTTCGAGTCCCGCCTGGGGCCCGTAGCAAGACCAAGTTCCAAAAAAAATAGCTGGGCGTGGTGGTGCACGCCTGTAATCCCAGCTACCTGGGAAGCTGAGGCTGGGGATTGCTTGAGTCTGTGGTACCCCAGGCAACGAGAGCCTGTGGTTCCACAGGCAAAAATAGCAAGACCTAGTCTCAAAAAAAAAAGAAAGAAAGAAAGAAAGAAAGAACGATCATTAACTCTACCACCCTAGTTCCTGAGCTCAACTGAAATATCTTTATGAATAGGCATAAATACTCAACCATAAATATGGAAGATTCCAGTAGTGGACAAGAGTCAGGGAACAGCTGCTTGGAGGGTGAAAGAGCTCACTGAGACAAGTAAAGTGAAATGGGCAACAAAATATAATACATGCATTGAGTTCATAGGAAATGCCCAGATTCAGTTCAATCCACAGTGCCAGGCGCTGGAGAGTAAGATAAGAAACACAGCTTCAAGGAACTCTCAGCTGTATAGAGGCTGCTGTAGGATGTTCATTAAAGCTTTCCCCTCTGTGGTGAGGAAAGATTTGGAATAAGAAAATGTATGTGGAATTACTTGAAAGGTTATAAAATACCAAGTTCTACAATACTATTTCCAGTATTTATTATTGAGCATAATGGGGTCTCTAATGATACATAGCAGGGACTAGCAAACCACAGCCTGCTGCCTGTGTTTATAAATAAAGCTTTATTGCACCCAGCCACTCCTGTTCACTTACATGTTATCTATGGCTATATTTCCCCTATACAAAGCAGAAGGGAGTAGTTGCAACAGGAATCGCACAGTAAGCAAAGTATAAAATATTTTCTACCTGCCCTTTACAGCAAAACTTTGGCCATTTCTGATATATAGTGTTACTCAAATGTTCCCCAAGTCATTTGATTCTCTGGAATCTTCTTTCATTTCTTGACAGGGAATAATTCTGCTTTTTCTCATGTTCAAAAAAAAAAACCTTTATAATCATATGAAAAACATAAGGGTGGGGCCTCAACTGTGCCCAACCCTGTACATTTAAATATTAACACAGAGTTCTAGTTATTGTGTATCACTATTCTACTGAATGACTAGAAATAAAATTTTAATTTTACAAATGAAAAAAATCTATTCTGCAATGTGGCAACTTACTTTTCTTCTAGTTTTTTTTTAATCGAAGCCTTTTCCCCTTAAATTTTGACAATCTGTGCTGTAGAAGAAATAATTACTGTGTTAAAGTAATTTGCTTTATTCTGTTTTATTATTGCTAAACAACCTCATGTTAAATCTCAAAGTTCTAACTTCTTTTAATAGATGTAGAGGTATTATCTGAGTTCCAAGAATTTATATTAAGCTCTTACAAAGTGTATTATGAATGTAGCCCACACAAACACTGAAATATAACTCTGGGACAGCTGCATTCAACCCAAAGTTGGTTTCAGTTACCATTTAATCTTTGACTATAGAAAAGAGCCAGCAGTGAAAACTTCTTTGAGAAGCTAAAGTGTAAGGTGGCGTTAGATTATTCCCTCTAAGCATTTGGGATCGTCAAAAACCTACCTGTGACCTAACCCAGATGAACTTTCTTCTTCCCTGCCAAGTGTACTTCACTTGTATTCTAAAAGCCGTTGCTCCACCTAGAACCAAAAGTTTTAATATCCTTTAACATTTGTATTAAGTTTGAGGGGGGAAAACCTTCACTTTATATTTTAATTAAACCTTAGGAAACCACTTCTGAGTGCCTGAAGAAACAAGAACTAGACAAATATCAGCTTTGAAAACCTGAAAGATAGTTATATTAAACATCCAGGGTCTTACTCGTTGTTGCCATTTAGACATATCACTCTCCCAGTTCCTGGCTCTCTTCCCATAGTATCTTCCTGTCACCATCCGTTGAGTGATTTTGGAAGTGTTAGGTCACCTGTTGTGAAGACTGATATTGTCCCAAAATAGAAGTGAAGGGAGTTGAGGCCAAGAAAGCCTTAAGGAAAAACATAAGCGTTAGCATGAAAAGATTCGGGATTGTAAATAAAAGGGCTATCTTTAGCTAAAGAGGGAACTTTAGTTAAAGAAAGTTGTTGGAAAGACTCATAAATCCTTTATATAGTTTATGTCAAATTTTGTCTGAAGTGTTTACCCATTAGCAGTCCACTTCCTGATATAGCCAAGCTTTCAAGCCATAATTGGCAGCTTTCCCATTAGCAGATGTTAGGGATTGAATTGCATCCCACTTAAATTCAATACCCACCCCCCAGTACCTCAGAATGTGACCATCTTTGTTTGGTTGTTTTTTTTTTAATTTTATTCTTTTTTAATTTTTGTGGAACATTGGTCCTATCTGTATAGTTATTCTTCCCTTGATGGCCCTCCTTATATCACCCTCCCCCTTCCTCACCTCCCTCCCCCCTCCAGTGACTCCATTTCCTCTCTCACTGTAAATCATTGGTTGATGCTTGGCTCGCTGTCTTTTTCCTGGAGTAATGTCCTCTTTTCCTGCATGAGAACCTGTGTTCCTGGAATACAGTAGTCCAGGCTGCTGAGACTTCCAGGCAGCCAGGCCTTGCACGTCAGGAGCCTTTCATAGGGTGGGTGTGTGATGTGGTTCCCCAGGCTCCTTGGTTGTAGCGCTTCCTGTGCTGGAGGTAACAGCCATGCTGGCCGTCTCCTTGCCGATGTCTGTCCCTTGGTGCTGCTTCTGTGCCATTTAGTTCTGGCATCTGATGTTGGGTACCCAACTCCCAGACACTGGCAGTGGATAAGTTCCCTGGTGGGGACAGACTCCAGCAGGTGGTTGGTTCAGTTCCTCTCCTTTCTGGTGGTTTACAGTTCTACCTCAGGGCCACAGCCCTATCTCTGTGGCTTTCCTCCCCTGTTATTGCAGAGGGAGGGAGACCACTCACGTTGTACTCATCTCTGGAACAGGGACTTGGTTTCCCAGCCCCAGTGACCTGGTAGTTGGAGCTCTATGACAGATCAGCACAAAAGTTAGGCTCTCATCCTTGTCTCTTGTGGTTCCAACCACGTGTTCTTTCAGTCCTACACAAGTGATGAGTATATCCGGTGCCATTATGATTGTTGGTTTTCTTCTTAGTGCAAGTCTGATTGAGGTGGAAATAAACCCAAGAAGGAGGAGGAATCTCATCCTCCCCACCCCCACCCCCACAAGCCCACACCATGGAAGAGGCTACCCAACCCCCTCCCCCAGAATGTGACCTTCTTTGGAAATTGGGTCATAGCAAATGTAATCAGTCAAGATGAGGTTGTACTGGAGAATGTTATGGCTGCCCTAGGAAACTAATACAGTCAAGTTCCCATCAGACCCTCAAGTGGTATCTACATATCTAAAATAGCACTGCTCAAGATCACAGGACACCCCCTAGGTTCATCTCTTCTGTTGAGTCCTTGGAACAAACTCCAGTCAACTGTGTGTGTGTGTGTGTGTGTGTGTGTGTGTGTGTGTGTGAGTCCTGAGCATGGTGATGGTTAATCCACTTTTCTCCTCTTCTACTAAAAACTACTTGCCAAGCTCTCTGAATGTTTCACTTCTAATTTCCAAGCTAAAGCTCTTTGGAAAATAAAAAATAATGTGTATATTCTTTCCTTATCTTTCAGTGGCTACCAGTAAATACAATGTCTGAAGAGAGACCATTAGTTTCAAATACAAGTAACCAGAATAATCAGTGTTTCTAAATCAGGATATGCCAATTTTTTCTAGTTTATGATCATAATTTCTGCTTCATTATTTTTCTTCAGTAAACAGTTCATATACAAGGACCCTCTAAATCTCTATATTTGAGGAAAGAAATCTCAAATATGAATTTTTAAAATTCTCTCAAAATAATACTAAGGTAATAGAAGAAGTCAAAAAAGTTATAATAGTCAGTTTTGGGAAAGGGGCTTGGAGACTTTGACTATGATCAAAACCATAAGATATGAGTAAATTGGGGGAAAAAGGTACATAAAATAAGGTGAAGACAAGCATATCTAATGTTTTCTGAGTGATGCAAATGCTTCAATGACATCAATTATTCCACTGCACAATCTTATAAGGCAGGTAGTACCAATATTGTCCCCATTTTAAAGACATCGAAATTCAGACACCAAGAAGTAAAGTTAACTTTCCAAGATCATAGAACTAGTCACTGGTAGAGCAGGAGAAAGGCTCAGGCAGCCCAACCCTGTAGTCCACACATCCACCCCTCATGACACAGGGATTCATAAGAGTCTGGGTGCTTTTCATATTAAGAACACGTAATCTATGACTTAAGTAGGAGAGATTCATTGCTTTTTCAAAGCAGCAGTGGAGAGCTCTGAGAACAAATAGCACCACACCAATAAGATATTAAGCATTGGCACCCCCGCGTATTTCCTGGGGGTTTGGAGATGAAAGATGCTGCTGTTGAGCCAAGGACAGCTCTTTGGAGACAAGTCCCCAACACTTAGAGCAGCAGGGGGGGCTAGTGCACCAAACTAGTGCTTCCCCAGTGAACATGACCTGGGCTGCCTGAGAGCTAACAGCATCTTTATGCTTAAAGAGATTGTTCTACAACGAGGTTCTTTTCAGAGATTGTATCCACCAAGGAGCTTCCCCTAGACTCCCCCATTTTTTCCTAAGTCCACTCTCATGCAACAATACCAAACGTGCATGCATTTCCCTTGGACGCTAGCAAACAAAATAGGCTTCTCATAATAAAAGTACTGGATTTCTACAACTAAAACCAAAACCAAAAGGATATCTATCTCAGATAAAGATGTCCTACCCTCTAGCATGAAGATTTGCCTGCCAGTCACCCCACCTTTTGTCAGCCTACTTCCTGCACTGATTTTCCTCACTGCAGTTATTCCTCCCTTCAACTTCTGTTCTTCCATTGCCATCTCTGACTCCATCGGAAGCTACAGATACAGTTTATGGCCAACTTCCCTTTACTGACATCACCCAGGGCCAACTTAAAAATATTTGGCTAAGAAAGTGGGGCTGTAGGTCAAGGGTCCCACCTCAAACAGAGCAGGAAGCTTGATCATTGTACATACTCATCACTGTACATATTGGCATCCACATAAGCTATTGTTTGAAGACAATGGTTTTGCAGAGGCCAAAAACATGGCTCTATATCACAGCTGCCTCTCCTTCATTTCATTTGAGCTAGCTGAAACCATCAGGAGAGCGAGGATTCTTAACTCTGTTCCACCAACCCTTTTCAACTAGCCAGGCCAATGAGCCCCTTCTCAGAATAATGCTTTTAATGTATAAAATACAACACATGGTACCACGAATTGATCATATTGAAATACAGTTTATCAAAATATTAAAAATAAATCTTTGATCTAATTCTGTATTTGTTTATTAGTGCAATCAATCATCCAACCTAGAGGTAATTCTGTTTACCACCATCATTTCCAAGTCATGAGCATAAATATTTCAACAATTGCAATAGCTCTAATGTCCTTGGAAAATACCTGCTCTGTTTGTGATAAGATTACAGATCAATGTCTAGTATTAATGTGGTCCATTTCCTACATTCATAATTGAAATTAATACTAAATTTCAGTTCAAGTAATGAGAAAAGAAAGACCTAAGTCCTTAAGAGCCCCTAAATTAACCCCAATTTAAAGGCCTAGAATAGATAGAATTTAGAAGACAGCCATCATGCCAACCTAACAAACTGTTTATTGACTTGGAAACATACACACACAATAGACATACAAATACACATACCCACAATACATACAAATATACATAAGGACATCTGCACGTGCATATTTATTGCAGCACTATTTACAATCTCCAAGATATGGAAACAACCCAAATGCCCCAAAACTGACAAATGGCTGAAAAAGATGTGATATATTTACACAATGGAAAATTCTGCATCAATCAAAGAAGACAACCTTATGTCATTTGCAGCAACATGGATGAATCTAGAAGGAATCATCTTAGAGGAAATAAGCCAGAAAGAAAAAGAGAAATATGGAATGGTCTCACTTACATGAGGGATTTAGAAAAAACAAACTGAAAAGAAAAATATAAAACTGCCAAAAATATAGAACTGAAACATAGAGTGAGAGGAGGGGAGGAGGAAGAAAATGGGGGGGAAGGGCACAAGAGATAAAGAAGATGCATGGGGTGATTAGGTGATGGGAGAACCTCGGGGTGGACAGTGATGTTTTTTATGTATATATATATATATGCACACATGTACAATCAATAAAAAAATAAAGCTTAAAAAATATACATACATACACAACAGAAAAGACACATTTGTTGTCCATCGAGCCAAATACCACGACTCCCAGGAAGTCCCTGGGATCCCTGCCTGGACCTTGGGTCCAGGATTATATCACGGTCCTTGGGAACAAGGCCAAACACTAGAGAGATGCTTAGAATCTCCTTGAAAAGTAAAAATAAAGCATCAGAGGGAACATTGACACCTAAAAGGCCCCGCAAATTTGCAATATGAAAGTTCAGCAGCAGAAAAGCTCTTGTCCACACAGTGCGAACTACAGCTTGCAAGATGATAATTGCAACTGGCACTTGCGAGGCTGCTATGAGATGTGTTGTTGTCCTTCACTGCCAGACTTGTTTCTGCCCTGCTTTCTTCCTGGTCACCCCTTCACAGGAGAAGGAGGGAAATCATTGAATTTGCTTTAAGTATTTTCCTGAGTACTTAAAATTAGAATATTTTAAGGGATAATTTGCTTTCATAAAAATTGTACTGGAAATTGTCTTTAGCGCTCACGCCTTATGTCAGCAAGCAATGATGACCTACATTGAACAAAATTTGGCTCTGATACATTTTTTCTATTACTAAAGTAATAATCCTCATGAATATTCATAATCTCTCCATGTGTCTTTGCACATCTCTCTTATGAAAAATCTTAAAATTTCCATTTTCTCCTGGAGGAAATGAGCATAGTAAATTCCAAACAACTGATATAAATCTTTACCGAATTTGAGTATTTTCTTCATTGATTTCCATGCACAAATACTTAATTATCAAGTGAAACATAAGTCAAATGAGCTCCAATCATTAAAGACTGCCCAGTACATCAAATTCTTTCTTCCAAATACATACTCTCTTCTTTAGCAAAAGGTTGTTTATTCAATCCTTAGCTGCACAAATGTTCTAAATTCCAATCTATTTGTTCAACAAATAAATTCTCCTCTGTAATGGACACTGAACTAGATCTGGGGATGTAATGACAATTAGGAAGTGTTCTGAGCCCTGAGACCATAATGAGGAAGACAGCTAAACCTGCTGCTAAAGTTGGTGGTGCAATAGAAGCAGAAACTAAACACTGTGGAAGGAGGGGAAACTCATCATTAATCTTCTTAAGGCTTAAGGAAAGAAGGAGAGAATGACTTTCGTACTGGGTCCTGAATAAAGAGTAGTTTTCCAGCCAGTAAGCCTGGAAAAAGATACTCCAGTTTTAAGGTACAAAATGTACAGAAATAAAATATGTATAACAAAGTAAAAAAAAATAAAAATAAAATATTAAAAAAAAAGTACAGAAAATGAAAGTGCTTAAAAATGTGAAAAGTAAACATAAATTAGATGAGAAAGATACATATGACATATGCAAATAATTGCCTCTGGGAAAGGGAGAAAGTATGGGAAAGAAATTTCAAGTTTATAATGCTCACTTCTATATTAAAAAATGATAAGATGTTAACCATTAGCAATTATGGCTTGTGGGTACAAAGGTATTTATTACATTGGTCTCTGTATCTTTCTATATTTCTAAAACTGTGCCAAAATTAAAAGAAGATATAGCAACAAAAATATGAAAAGAATTTGTTTTATTTAATCAAAAGTGGAGAAAAGTAAGGTAGCTCGTGAATGCAATTAGGAGAAAGACAGAGATTATCTTTTATTCATCTCTTATGTAAAAATATTTTCCAACTCATAAATTGCAGCTATACCAAGACATCCTGAAATTTCACTTGGTCCACCGCCAAACCATTTGCCAACCCAACAATTGTCTCTGAACCCCCCACCCCAAACCTCCAACTTTCACCTCCTGAATCAAGAATGTTGAAAACAAAATGTATAAAAATAGACTTCAACTTAAGCAAAATTATACCTCAGGGAAGAAAAGTATTATATAAAATTGCTAATGATTAAATCACGGAGATCAAATTCCATAGGCAAAATTATAGGACAAGACTGATATGACAATAGCTTCGTTTCAAAAGAGAACCAGACTCAAATTATTTTCTAGGGTTTTCCTTTTAGACCATTCTTGTATCTCTATCTACCACCTCCACCTTGTACTATTATGACTCATGTACCTGGTGTTCCTTTGATAGATATTCTGTTGTTTACCATGCAATTAGGTGTTGCTATAACAATGATTCTGGGATTCAGAGAGAATTTAGAAGACATTAATAAATTAAAAATTAGAAGACAAATAATAATGTTCTCATAATTTGTCCAAAATGTAGTTTGGCTATGTGTTATTGTATTTCCTCAAATTTCAGTCATTTCCTAACTTTTAGGGCCACTCTTAGGTAACAAGTCAATTCCCAAAACTCATATCTGATGAAAGTTTCTCTAACTAAATTCATTAGGTATGTCTATCATGAGTGCGTCTGGTAGCACATTCGTACAACAATTTCCATATTCCGAAGCCAACTTCAACTCAATATGAATTAGGTATAAACCTACAGACATTTTTAGAGCACATAACTGTTGTGGAACATTCTATTTGGGGGAAGGAATACAAAGAAAAGTAACATATGTCTTCCTAAAATTCATGTTCTATGTGATAAAACCAGCATACAAATAAATATATAGAATGTTCTGTAATGGTCACTGTTCTATAACTGAGGTCTACACACAACATTATGACAGTGCTGAAGAAAGGGGGTTCATTTGGCTTTGCAAGGTAGCTTTCCAGAGGAAGTGATATTTGGAGTAGGTATTGAAGGATGAGTTAGCCATGTGCAACATTTGGTAAGGGCCAGATGGGAAGAAAAGCTAGATCCTGGGGACAAAGAGTTGAGAATGTGACGTAACCAAATACTTGTTTTGGAAGGTGGCTGTGCTCACCACTATACCACCAGTGCCAAATACATTTTCTGGAAATATGTCCATGCTTATAGATCCGGTAGCAGCGTGGATCACATCCATTATCTCATTCTTGACAGTAACCCTAACCACCATGCATCATGCACATTTACCCGGAGGAGAAATGATCATTGTCTGAAGCATCAAATGAGTGTAACAGAGAGGAAAGAGAAAATAGTAGGAGAGAGGAAGTTTAAGAGCATCATGATATGAAGTAAGATGACAAGAAAAATGGAAGAATGCTGAGGGAGAACACATGCAGATGCTGAAGTTGTTAAGGTGCTGGACCAGAATCTATTAGCTAGAAGTCAAGAGCATGACGTGGTTTCACTCTGCTGTGTCCTGGCCAGACTTCCAACCGTCAGCACGAGGGCTTCCTCTGGCTGCCAAAGGCTCCATCTTCACAACAGGCTGGAATCAGCAGTGAGCTAAGGGTCCCAGGAGAGTCTGTAACCAAAGGCAGACAGGAATTAGTAGATAAATACTCCATCTCCCTTCTCCAAAGAGGTGATAACCTGAGTTGTGTGTTTTACCTCCAAAATCAAATTAAACTCTAATTGTCCTGAGTGGACACCCTCAATGACAAATCCTTTGTTGGTTGCCCTGTCCTACTTCACCACTTCCTGACTGGAACTTTCTAGGTTCATCTTCCAAAGAACCTGCACATCATTCCTCCTCCCATATGTAAATATCAAGAGTAGTTCCATGCCCAAGTATCTACCTGAAGGATGCAAAGACACCAATTCAAAGGGATAGATGCACTTTTACATTCATTGCACCCCTATTTACAACAGCCAAGCTATATAAGTAACCTATGTGACTACTTGTTACAAAATCTGCAGGAGAAATGCAGAGAATGAAGGAGGCTAAGAGAAGACATGGCTAGGTCTGCGGATTCTTTTACCTTGCTGGGGTCAAATTCAAAGAATCCCCTTGCTCCCCCCGTTCCCACTCTGGTCACTCCCATTCCACTAACCCTGCAAGTCATATGGATGCCTGGCCCACGGCCTCATAACACATGGTGCTTATTCATTATTTCTAGTGTCCTGATTTGGAGTGGGAAATCATTTTCTATATGATGTTAAACAAGATTTTAAAGCAAAATAATGACACTGATCAATGGTTTTTTTGCTTTATTTTGCTTTTATTTTTTGTTTGTTTGTTTGTTTTTTAGAGACTAGGTCTTGCTATGTTGCCTGGAGTTGTCTTGAACCTGTGAATTCAAGTGCTTCATAAGCCTCAGCCTCTCAGGGAGCTGGAATCACAGTTGTATGCCACCACGACCGGCTACAACACCAATCAATGTTTGTTGAAGATTGGGTTGGCAGGGAGACACAGGATAGGAAGTGACTGAGGGTCAGCTCCCAGGAGCATCATTGAGAGAGCCAAGTATTCTCACTTTTAATAAAAAAGATGGAAATAGACATTGCAGCAAACACAAATCCCCGAAATTTTATATACTCAAAGAGGAAGACAAAAATTAATGGCACATATAACATATTAACAGCCCCCTCAAAAGAAGTCCACAGTACATTTAGAACTAGAAGAAAAAAATTAAATTAACCTTCATGCTTCAGTTATTCTGCATTTATGTTAGCAAATTACCATTTTAAGGACAATTGGTGATGAATGGCACTGTACAGTGCAATGGGAAAGAGCTGGACTTTGAAATCAAACACACCTAGATCTAAATCTCAGGTTAGAAAGTGTGTGTTCTGATGCCTACTTCATTGGATTATTGCCAGTATTAAAGGAGACAAAGAAACATACAGCCTATACCTGGTGTATAGCAATTGCTCAATAAAATTAAACAGCAGTCACAGTAGTCGCAGTAGCAATATTAGTACTGATATTAATTAATAACCATCATGAACCCCCTTTCTTCATCTGTAAAATGAGGGAAAGAAAACTTATCTAATAAGGATTTTGAGTATAAATATGCCAATCAAATAACTTTTTTATAATAGGTAGGCCAGGGTCTGGCTCAAACTAGGTGTTGAATTGCTGTAGTGATTACTGTTGTTGGTGTGCTTTCATTTGACAGGGACCTCATGACCTTCCCTTCCTGATGCCTGTCCTGACTCACTGTCCTCAAAATCTATGGAGGTAGGCTATTCCATCAGAAGACCATGGTGGTCTCTCTTGATACCCCATTAGGAAAGTATATCATCCTCATAAAATAACACTCTTAAAGATGATTTGGTTTGATCCTCAACCGAGTCCTCTCGCCCTGATTCCTTTGGCACACATTCTGTCACTGGCACTTTTGAACCCTTACTGACCTCCTTAAGTTACTGCTTAAATTCCTGTAATTTTATCTGAGGAAGGAAGCTTATTGTCTTATTGCTAAAGACAAAGTCCTCAGGGTAGTAGATTTTGGAGACTGTGACATGGTAAAATCATTGTTCTAACAGCTTGTGTAATCTTTTGCTTAGACAACAGAAGGAGCAGCCCAAGGAAAGGCTAACATGGGGTGTAACCAAAATCCTGGGCCCTCAAAACATACAATGAGCCAAGGGGTATCAAATGGGAAGTGGAAAATGGAGACTGCCTCTTGTTTTGTATATTATTTGTACATTATTTAGAAACTCCAAGTAATCGCCATTTTGTTGGAGGGAACCTTTGATCTTTGAAATACAATAAAACCCAGATTTGATTAAACATCCATATGGTGAATTTATAAAGCACATGAATTTATAAAATATGACTCCTGAAAAAGTGCACCATGCAAAGAAATCTGGCTCATGATGCAAACTGAAGCACAAAATAAATTATTTCCTGTTCTACTCAGATTGCTATCTTCTCCACTTATCTCACATGATTATTGATATTGACTGTTTCAAAAAAGCAATGAGCGTGTAATAAACATGGCCTAACTTCTAAAAAGGTCACTATGAAATCCTATAAGACTAATATTCCCACTTTTCATTTCTTGTCCTCTGTCCCAACTAAACGCAATTATGAAATGATACTGACCTTATTTCAGTCAGCTCCCCCTTTTAAAAAAGTCTTTTTTTCCCTGGATAGTAAACTAATATTCTTTGTAAAAGAAACGCAGTGATTTCACAAATGTCAATAAAGAAATAAAAATCATTCATAGCCCCACCAGGAAAATATACACTATTACTTCCATGTTAATGATGATTGCTCTGGTACTTTTGTTTGTTTGTTTGTTTGTTTGTTTGTTTGTTTGAGACAAGGTCTCGCTATTTTTGCCTGTGGAATCGCAGGCTCACGTTGCCCGGGGTACCATGAATTCAAGGAATGCCCAGCCTCAGCTTCCCAGATAGCTGGGATTACAGGCGTACACCACCACACCCAGCTATTTTTTTTTTTTTTTGGAATTAGGTCTCGCTGCCGCTTCCTAGGCTGCCGCTTACAGGCACGTGCCACCGTGCCCAGCTCTGGTACTTTTCTATGCATTTATATTTTATATAATCAGATCATAGTATACATACTACTCTTGTGATTACATTTTAAAGTCATTTGATATCTTTCTCAGTATAATTCTTGATGGCTGCATAGTATTCCATCACATGGTAATTTAGGCAGCAAATCTCAAATCGTTGACTATTTGGGTTGTTTCTAGATATTTTCTTGTATTTTAACACATCAGGAAATATTCCTGTACATTTAGGTACATTCCGGATTATTTCTCTAGGATCAATTCCTAGGAGGTCTACATCTAGGAGTGGAAATGCTGAGTCATATGGCAGATCTATTTTTTATCTTTTGAGAAACCAGAGGGGATTTTGTTAAGTGGAGTAAGTTGAAAGAAGAACGATAAATAGCAGATGGTGTCACTTATATGTGGAATATGGCCAAACAAGACAAAGGGGCAAATAATCCAAAATGAAAAACTAACACTGACTGTAGAACTGAGGCTACTAGAGAGGGAAAGAAAGAGTGAGGGGCGAGGAAGTGCAGAGAAAGTACAATGGACTGATGAGTGTTTTGTTGGTGACTGTGGTATGGTTAACACCTGAACTGGGTGATCTTATATGTACAAAACACAAACAGCGATGTAAAGCAATGTTACCTCCATCAATTAGAATATCTTCAGAAATTCCTAGGAGGGAAGTTTCACTACAAATGGTATGTTTATTTTAAAGAGCTGTGTTTTTTTTTTTTACTTATGGGTACTTTTTTACTTTGCACAACCTACCACAACTGCAACTAAATGACTATATTTAAATTTTTTTTCAAATGACTGACTTCCTAAGTAATCACTGACTTTCAACATTTGACTTCCAATCTTTTTCTCTCAGGCTGTCTCTCGTGTCTGAAAGAAGTGCATCAATCTTTTGTGAAGAACATGTTTCTATGTATTCAGTTTGGGATTCAGAGTGAGCATAGCGATATGCCATGAAAATAAAGTGTTCAGTAATGTTCCAGACTCTTGCTCACTTAGCCCAGAGATGTTCCCTACCATTGGTAACTTCTACAAGGGCAAACATCTCAAACATTCTTACCTCCACATCTACAGACACAGTATAGCATCAGGCACTTGGTAAAAGCTCAAAATCTACTTCTTGGATGAATGAATGATAATCTGGTAAGGATTACATCAATTTGTATTCCAAAAAAATAAGTAGAGGAATTTTTTCTTATAACCTTAGCTAACTTTTAGCCAGAAATTCTTATATATTCAAAAATGCTTGGATATTTAAGAAAATAAATGTTAACGGCTTTGGCTTTTAATGACTGCCTAAAGAAGTCATTCAGTCTCACCAAAGTTAAAAGCATGTGATGTGAACTATCGCACAGCTAAGTATCATTCTAGAGCAGCACTGCCTGAGAAAATTATGAGGTGAGTTACTTAAGGAATTTTAAAATCTCTAGTAACCACGAATGTACATTTTAATAATATATTTGGTTTAGCATCTCTAAAGTATTATTACTTCAACTTAGAGCAAATATTTAAAAATACTAATACTTTATATTTTCTTATACATTAACCCTGTAAGTTCAGTGCATTTTATACTTAGAGTACATTGCAACTCAGACACTAAATTCACATCAGAAATACTTGGTTTAGATTTTGAAAGATTACAACTGTTCCACACTCAGGGTGTCGCAAATACTTATACTTAGGTTGTTCTAAATAGACTTTGAAATTTTCTAATAACTGAATCAAGTGTCGGCTTTTAAATTTTAACTCAAAATAAAATTCACTTCCTCAGTGACTGTGGTCATATGTCAAATATTCAATAGCCACATGTGGCCAGTGGTTGCTGTGTTGGTTGGTTTGGAGAAGCCAGACCTTTAAACCAGTATTTTTTTTTCTAATTTTCATACAATATTGGTCACATTTGTATGGTTGTCATTCCCCTTAGGTTTGGCGCTCTTTTCTGTATTGTACCCCTTATCCCACACCCTACATCACTTTCTCCCTTCCCCCCTCTCTGGTCACTCTAACTCCTCTCACTGCAAGTTGTTGGTCCATGTTTGGCCCACTAGTCTTTTTCCTTTTTCTAGAACTATGTCCTTTTTTTCCTGGGCGCGGACTTGCACTCCTAGGCAGCAACAGATGAGGCTGCTCGGATCTCCAGGAGTAACTGAGGCAGATAGTCAGGCCGAGCACATCAGGAACCTGATGTAGGGCAAATATATGGTGCTCTTCTCCAGGATCCTTTGTGGTGTCTGTCACATGTTGCTGATTCTGTGCCGTAAAGTTAAACCAGTATCTTTTGTATGGTCCACTAGCATTGAACAAGTTATCGCATGAATCAGACTTCATTATCCCTGTTTTTAGATGAGAATATGGAAGCTTTGAGAACTTGTTGCTTGTATAAGATGACAGTTAGAAATTATTAAAATTCAGCTCTAGGCATTTAGACCCCAGAGGCTGATTTCTCTCTCCTGTCCCAATAACTAACAAAAAAAATGGAAAGGAAAGGAAAGGAAAGGAAGGGAGGGAGGGAGGGAGGGAGGAAGGAAAGAAGGAAGGAAGGAAGGAAGGAAGGAAGGAAGGAAGGAAGGAAGGAAGGAAGGAAGGAAGGAAGGAAGGAAGGAAGGAAGGAAGGAAGGAAGGAAGGAAGGAGAAAGAACAGGAAAAAATGGGACATCTGTGTTAGGTGTGCAAATATCTGGAACTTTCCTAGACACTTTGTTTACACAGCATATGGCTATGGCTACCATGTTGCCCGAATTAAAAACATAGACACATGGTTTTGATGGATGATTTTTACACTTCTCTCAGGTGCGAAAGACAGTGAGAGAGACATAATTTAGAAACCAAAATGTTGGAATTTGAAGATATTTTCAATAGTTTGTGGCTTCAAACTTCTTTTAAGCAGTTGAGCTCTCTCTTTTTTGCCCCTCAGAACTTAGACCGAACCTCAGTATAGAAAATCAACAAGGGTGAAGCTGCTCTAGTAAATCACAGGACTCCCAGAGTATGAATGGCCCCTGAACAACCTTCTCTGGCACCCTGTCCTCTCCTCAGCATAGCCCCTGAGATAATAACCCAGGACCCCAGTATCCCATGAAACAGCATTTAAAATCCACTATTTACTAAAGGACACCTATACTCGGATGTTCTGACAAGTAGATGAAAAAGCTGTGGTATGTGTACACAATGGAATATTATTCAGCAATCAAGAAAGACAAATAGGATGCATTTGTGATAACATGGATGGACCTAGAAGAAACTTAGTCAGAAAAAGACAGAAACCACATGGTCTCACTTATAGATGGGGAATAGAGAAAACAAACAAAAAAGCAAGAGGAAAAGTAGTCAAAGCAAGCTAATGACTGAACTAAAGCCTACAGCTAGGGAAGGGGAGAGGGGACGAGCACAAAAGATCAAGATGATAGTTCATGGCGATGTGGTGATGGGAGAATCTCAGGGAATACAATTATGTAAAATATATGCATAACAAAAAAGAAAAAGAAAAAATCAAATAAAATCCACTATTAAGAAAGGAAGTGGGCTTTCAGGAAGATAGAATATGTACTTTTCTCCAATTCACCTGCTTGGTACAGCAATAAGCTCCTGGATGACATATATAAAAACAAGATTAAGAAGACTTAAAAAGCAGAAAAAAGAAGGTAGATAAGCTCAAGACCTCAGGGCCTGAAGAACAACATGGCAGTGAGTTCACATTTTTGTTGTTGTTGTTTTTTTCTTTTCTTCTTTTCTTTTTTTGCCTCAAATATCCCAGCCTAAGTGTTAGAAAAGGTGGCATTGGCTAAACTGCAATTCATTTTATACACAGACCCAAACAAATTAAAAAAAAAAGCCCCAAGAAGAAAAACCTGCCCTCTCTCACCAGAGGACCATGACAGAGAAAGACAACTTAGAAAGACAAAAAGCTTTTAGAAAGTAACTCTGGGTAAAAATTACAGAAAACACTGCAACCCCTACCCCCATCTTCATCAGCAAAGGTTGGGTGGGAATTCCATACCCCCACGTTTTGCAGGACCCTCCACTCCCCACCCCACACATGAGGTGTTATCAGGAAGGTCAAAGAAGGAGCCAGGACTTCCACCTCCACCAGGGAGTAACAAGGTTCACCCAACCCCCAACCCGTGTCAGAAGAAAGCCTGTGAGGAGTCTGGACCTCTACTACCACCTGGGAATATGAGTCATCCATGGCCCCTCCTTGTTGGATGCCTCACAGAGAGTCAAGATTTTTATCATCACCCAGTGGTAATGAGGCCTCCAGCCTGGCTATGTGGTGAACATTTGAACATTTGAACCCTGCTGTTCCTCCCAGCAGGGTGGGCTTGGCAGAGGCTACTGGGATGAAACTGAACTTCCTCCTCAATCCAGCAGTCATGAGTACCCTCCCTGCCCAGGTGGGGGTGGATGCCCATGGAGAAGCAGGGTTTCTCCCCCACCCAGCAGTAATAAGGAAGCACCCCCTGCCAGCGTGTCTCAATAACGGACAGCCAAATAGAAGACTCGAGTAAGACCCAGTATTGTAATATAATACCAGAGTTCAGCTCAAACTCACTTGTCACACCAAGAATGGGAAAATCTCAGCTTGAATGAAAAAAGACACCATCGCTGAGATCACACAGGCGTTAAAATGATCTGACAAGGGTTTCAAAGCAGCCATCATAAATACGCTTCAGTGAACAGTTACAAACATGTTTGAGATGAATGAAAAATTTGAAAATCTCAGAAAATCGAAAAAAAAGAATTCAATGAACATTTTAGAAATGAAAAAAGCTATTGCAAAAGGTCACAGACTGTATGATTTCATTTATGTAACATTTTCAAAATCACAAAAGTATACAGAATTAGGAAGGATTATGGGTGGTATGAGGGGAGTGGTAAGTAGGAAGAGATTGCATGAGAGAATTTTTGCTGTGACAGAACAGCTCTCTATCTAGATTGTGGGTCCTTCAACTATTTCAAAAGAAAAGTCAGAAAGAATGGTCAGACTGAACTATGGAAAATGTGCACTACTACAACTCCCATACACTGTTGGCAGGAATACTAACTGATAAAATCACTTTGAAGAACCAGTTTGGCAATACCTACTAGAGTTGTGTGTGTGCGCGTGAGCCTTTTGGTTTGACAATTTCTCTCTTCG
>PVHY01010092.1:18156-53551 GCA_004024945.1 Uropsilus gracilis
TGGGTATTTATGTAAAAATTCCCTAAGCTGCACACTACAATTAGAGCACTTTGTGTGGGAGGGAGGGCAAAACTTCAATCAAAAGTAAACAACACAAAAACAAGAAAGGACAAACCAACTGTAGGTCTTGAGAGATGGCACTATAGTGCCTGAACTATCAGGGCTGATGAATGGGGTATGGAAGCGAGGCACATGTGTGATGGACACAGACACACCTTCCTGCTCTTGGGCTTCTGTGTAGCATGATAGTCTCATCTTTTCCCACCTTGGGGCACCATTTTAAGTCTCAAACTGGTGCCCTGATTCCTTTTCCTAAGCAGTGTTTCTATGTCCTACCCACTCACTTGCTTCTATAAGAGAGTTACCACACCTTGGGTGATTACCTATGCGCAGATATTTGCAGAGAGACATGTGGCGCAGTACTTAGGAGTGTGAGTTGTGGAGTTAGATGGACTGGGTTTATTTTTATTTTTTTTATTTATATATAATGGACTGGGTTTAAATTCCTATTCTGTCACCTACTAGCCTACTTTGGGCAAGACTTCAAGCTCCATAGCTCTTTAGTTTCCATCTCATAGTAGGTTATGATATCCAGAAGATTCTAAATTTTAGATAAAATAATACAGCAGTCTCTCATGCTTGAGGGCAAGAGGCTTGTCTGATTCATTCGTGTGCCCCTCACACAGTGCTGATCATGTACCAGATGACTAGTGTAGCGTAGTGATTAAAGGCATCAACTCTGGAACCATAGGCCCTGGGTTCAACCAGCACTACCACTTGCCAGCTGTGTTGCTTTGGGGGCACAGCTTTACCTCTCTGGGACCCATCTAGTAGTTTATGTTAATGAAAGAATGAAGTGAAATAATTTATTGAAAGTGTTTAGCCCAGTGTCAGGTACATAATAGAAGCTCAATAAAACTTGATGTCTATTGAATTCAATTGAACTGTCAAAGGGTTGTAGTTGAACCTACAAAATGGACACCTGGTCCTGACTAGGGTCCTCTTTGGGTTTAGAAAAACCCATTATATGTTGCCCCCAACATATAATGTCGTATTTGGAGAAAGGTAAGCATCTTTCACTTCAGACAACCTCTGGGGGTGGGGGAGGTGGTATGTGGAAGCAGGTACAGAGATGTAGCTTCAGATAAGAGGAAAACTTCCTATCTCTCTAGCCCCCTCTGGCACACTAGAGGGCGGGCAACAGCACGTCTCTCACCTGTAACCCAGCTATCTAACCTCTTTGGAATGTCCCAAGAGACATATGACCTATTAGTAATGTCTGTTGCCCACAAAGGTAAATTTTCCTATTATCAAGCATCCCCGCATCCTCCCTGCTGCATGTCACATACACTTTGCTACCTCCTGATTACATCCTTGTAACATTTCCTTGCTGGGTTATATAAGTGGCTTCACAACTTCATTAAAGTTGGACCTGGACATGCTTCCCAGGATCCCCGTTCTGTGGGCTGGCCTCATAGATAGCTATCAATCTCTTCCATCTCAATTTCTTCGTCATTCCACACACAACTCCTAACAGGGGGGTCAAAATGGGTGAGGTGGGGGTTGGGGAGTGGGGGTTAGGGGTGGGAGCAGGAAGAGCTGTCGTCGCCATCTCCCCTGGATAAGGGCAAACAGCCGTGGGGACCCTGAGTACCGACTGGGCCCCCTGAGCGATATTGATTTGTTCTTTCCAGGAAGAATTGCACATTATTCACTTTTTAATAGGCTGTCTTGTTCTGGAAGGTAACCCCTGTGACTTTGAAATACTGTGCTTGTGTGTTTTCGTATGGGCTGCTTGGCGGGAAGCATGTGCTGCTTGATGAATCAGGTACACAAGAGAGCTCTGTCCTTCCTACCATGATTAATGGAGGAAATATCCTTAGTCCTGTTCTCTGCCTGTTCCTTGCTTGACGCCTATGTCTTCCCAGAGCTCATTATGACTAGTAACTTGTCCTAGAGTCTTCTCTCATAGGATCAAATGTGTCATTCAGCGCTGCAGTTTGATAAGCTGCTGGTCCAGAATTACCTTGCCTGGCACTGATAACTTTTTCAAATATTTCCTCATCACTGTATTATTTTCCCCTCACAACAACCCAGTGAAGTAACAGACACCCTCAGGCACACCTAGGAGATAGCAGGGGTTCAGTTCCAGACCACATCAATAAAGCAATTATTACAATAAAGTGGGTCACATGAACTATTCTGGTTACCCAATGCATATAAACTGATTATGTACTGTAATCTGTGAAGTGTGAAATAGCAGTATGTCTAAAAAAGACAATGGACCTACGGGCTACCTTAATTAAATGTGATCCAGAGACACGAAGTGGGCACATGCCTAGAATCATGTCCCATGTGAGGTCACCACAAGCTTCTGTTTAAAAAATATATATACATATATATGCATATATATACATAAATATATCTGTGAAGTGCAATAAAGCAAAGCATAATAAAATGATAAATGTGTATTTCAATGTCAAGAAAACTAAGGCACCAGGAGGTAGGAAACAGAGGACAAAGAGAATGGGAGTTAGCCTGAAGAAGGAGGAGTGACAGAGGCATGTAGTACCTAATTAATCATTTCATTAATTATTTAAAGTAATACTATGGAGCAGATGGTGCTTTTTCTAGTAAGAAAAAGACAGACTAAAAGAGATGGGCTGACACGCTGGGGAGTCATGTCAGATGCTGAGGAACACTTCTCCCAAAATAAATTGGCACCACTTGTGGAAGAGATTCCAAAAAATTATACAAAATATAATTTGCTTCTATATTCATGAGGTGATGCATTAATGTTCTCATAGCTATCCACTGCATGCTTTATCCGTACAGCACACACTTGGGAAAAATTGAAAAATGAAGGAAAATTATGTGATCCCAAGAAGTTTACATACCACCGAAGAAAATTTAAGATACACATACAGAATATGGAAAGTAACTTTAGGTTTTCCCGAGGCGAGGCCTGTGGGAGCAGCAAGCAATTCCAGGGAGGGTTTCATGGAAGGTATCCCTGGACCTGGAGGAGCTCAGATTTGTACAAGTGAAGAGCTGTGAACCCCAGCAGAGAAATATCTAGAAAGCACAGGGCTTCCCAAAGCACCAGGATGATGGCCTGGGGGCCTCTTATTCCTGAGGCCTATCCTGAATGTCTGAGGGCAGAAGCATGAAGTGGATGCTCCCATAATATGGATTCTCCATGCTTGGATTATGTAGTCTGCAAATTCCAAGCGGCGTGTGTGTGTTTTCTGGAAGCACTGGTGCAATTCTCTGTGATGCGCAGAAGAGAGAGATCCTTCCTCATCAGACCTAGGTGCCATTTTTAGTAGAAAACTAGTCTGAATGAAGGCTCAGGGATTACACCAGACTGGGTTTGCAACGTCTGACCCCAGAGGAATTTGGTCTAGAAAGCCCCTTTGAAAACCACCCAGACTTTCTCAGTGAGCAGGTTTGGCACCATCCAAGCTTCGCCTAGCTCTGTTCAGTAGACCCAAATGTGGGGCGCTGTTCAGTCCTGGGCTGAGATCTCCATTCCCCTGGGCTTGTCGCTGACCATCTTCACCAGATGACCTTCTCTGCGGGGCTCTGCTTGAGAGAGAAACCTGGAGAGGAGGTGTGAACTCACTGCCTGGCAGGGCAGGGGGATTAAGATACCACCTGGTTTGTGCCTTCATGGGCAACTGGGCACAGTGGTCCAGAATGGCCTCTGCAGTTATGTTTAAGCCAGTAGTTGGAAATTAGTCATCATCTAAAATTAATGCATGTGCTTATTGGTGTCCTAACAGAAGGCCTTGCTCAGTATACATGCAACATATTTACTCTTGGGTGCAACATATAATAAAACTGTGCTGTTCGGTAATAGCTGCTTGTATTAGAGTCCAGCTGATGGATCTTCTGAAGCTTTTAGCTGCTCATTTTAGTCTCCACAAGAAAATTGCCTAGGAAATCCTTTCCCCTAGGTAGACGTGGCTCAAGATCTGTCTTTAACTAAATGCCTTCTTTTGCAAACCAAGAGGCATCAGGATTTCTCCTTGGAGCAGCAAGAGGGATCTAAGAGATTTTCTAGAATGGGGGGGGGGGTGGAGGGCGATGCCCCCATGATCAAGGATCACTGGCTGTCAGAGCCCATATTGCTTCTGGGACAGCTGGATTAGCCCTGACCCCTACTCTGCCCGGCACTCGATTCCTTTGGTCTCTGTGCTTCTTTACACAATGGCACCACCTGACCTTCTGCCTCTCACCTTCCTGGCTGCTCAGTCTCCCTATCTGTCTCCTCAGCTCCACCCTCCCTGAAGTTCCTGAAGTCTTTCCACAGTGGAACAATCCTCCCTACCATCAGCCCCTGGTTCTGCCTTCACCATGCACCAGACTGAATCACAGCAGCTTACAGAAGAACTTCATGATCTACGTCTTCCAACCCTTTCCTCTCCTTGAATATGGCTCTAATACTTGCCTCAGTCCCCTGGGTGTGATTATGTGTCCTGTCTTTGCAAACCCCTATTGCCTGTGTTGGTATTACTGACACCAAGTCTGCATGTAAAAGCCACATGACTCAGCAGATCAACTCCTAGGTGTACAGCCAGAGGAACTGAAAGCAGGAGCTTGAGCAGGTCACAGTACATGCATATTCACAATAGTCACAGGTGGGAACCACCCAAGTGTCCATTGACAAATAAACAGAGCATGACTATCTACTCGTGCAGTGGAACATTACGCTTTCGTGAAAAAGGAATGGCGTAGGGACATGTACTATAGTGTGGATGAACCTTAAAAGCATCATGCTAAGTGAAAGACATCAGACACAATAGGACAAATATGGTAGGATTCCATTTATACAAAATATCTGTTATAGGCAAATTCATAGAGAGAGAAAGCAAAATAGAGATTACAAGAGATTGGGGGAGTGGGAAATGAGGAACTGTTGTTGAATGGGCTGAATTTAGGTTGGAGATGATGAAAAATTTGGGGGTACAGAGAATAGTGATCGTTACACAGTATTGTGAATGTTATTAATGACGCCAAATTGTTAAATGGTTAACATGACAAATATTATCTTTTGCTAGAATAAAAAGCAAACCTTTTTTCTTTTGAAAATGTTTCTATTGCCACCACAGTAAAAGTTACCCTTAATGAGTTTTCTGGAAGCGCCCTATATCCACGTTGCCTCTCAGCACATCTGTGAACCATAGTTGGCTCAGATATAAAAATCAGGTGAGTTTATATAGGATGGAACGGACGATACATGAAAGGTCTTGCTATTTCCAACGGAGTGTGCTCAGCATGATAGCAGCGGCCTCGCAGAAGCAAACACCAGAAGTGAGAGTCAGGGTCTGAATTTGCCAAGATGGCGGCGCGCACAGCACAGAAAGCTTAACAGGCAGGGTGGTGGAAACGCGGAGCTCACTCCCCCACCCAGCCTGCATTTCTCAAGCTGTTGTCCTGGATCAGGTCCTCTAAGCGAAACCTCATCCCTAAACAGCTACTCTCTCCCTGGCACCGCTGCTTCCCCAAGAGGGCAGTTTCTCTGGAATTTGTCCCAGATCAAAATGGATTTTTTAGGGATCAAAGACTTAATTCACATGAAAAGCAAGGTTTACAGCTGGGCAAAATTACCGTTTAGTGTTGTCTTCTCTGTAATTTATTTCTGGTGTGTTAAAAAAAAAAAACCCTCGGGGGAGGTTAATGGGATTTTTTTTTTTAAGTTGAAACTAGCTCCAGTGTAAATTTCATTAGACTCCCCAAACCTCAAAATGAAGATGATACTGCGAGTTCTTGATGATTTGTTTAAGGTGCACACTATAGTTGCTATTGTTTCTAAGTTTAAAAATCACTTCCAAAAATATGGAAATGGCGGTGTCAAAAACTTGACACTCCATTTTGTATACAGAAAACGGAAGTATGGACAGCAATTGTTGAAGCCTGTACTGGCTGGTTAGTGGGAGAGACAAGACTAGAGTCAGTAGCTAACTAATAATATCTAGGCCGCTTTTTTGAATTACCTTTTTTTTTTTTTGAGACTAGGTCTCACTATTTTTGCCTGTGGAACCGCAGGCTCTCATTGCCCAGGGGGCCACAGACTCAAGCAATCCCCAGCCTCAGCTTCCCAGGTAGCTGTAGCTGGGATTACAGGCACGTGCCACCACGCCCAGCTATTTTTTGGGTACTAGGTCTCGCTAGGGGACCCAGGTGGGACTCGAACTGCGATCCCTAGCCCCAGCTGCTTCATAGGCTGAAGCTTACAGGCACGAGCCACCGTGCCTGGCCTGAATTACCATTCTGAATAGACGCAATGTGGATATTTAGATCAAGTTTCTCGGCCAAGGTCAAAACAACAAATCAGCAGTATTCTATCTAGGGATAGAATACCTAGAACTCAAAATCTTCAGGAGTAAGAGGACCTGCTTTCTGGGCCTGAATCTTCCAGGCTATGTGGGTGCCAGTTGGAGGAATGGGGCAGGAGGCAGTTGCCAGCCACACTGGGATAATGTGGGAGGCCAAAAATGGGTAAGAGATATACCTTAGATAAGGGCATACCCTTATTTATTACCGCCCATCTCTG
Organism: Uropsilus gracilis; assembly: GCA_004024945.1. Classification (NCBI taxonomy): domain Eukaryota; kingdom Metazoa; phylum Chordata; class Mammalia; order Eulipotyphla; family Talpidae; genus Uropsilus; species Uropsilus gracilis. The sequence goes on from PVHY01010092.1 coordinate 24,716, forward strand.
GCACGCTAGAGATGGTTCCTGGCAAATTCTCTTATCTGTAATGGCAGCCCCCTAACCTCCTATAATTGACTCACCAGAGAGACATTTCCCTGAAAGATAAAGGTGTTTACCCCCACAGGTATTTTTCTGCTAGATAGTGAATCCTCCCATCCTCCTACCCCACATGCTAATACCATGAGCTCTTGGTTACCTACTATGGCATTGTAACTGTTCCTTTACCAGGGTATTTAAGGGAGCCTGGAACCTCTAATAAACAACTCAGCACATGCTCACTGAGTCCTGGTCCAGGTCTCAGACTTTCAGTCTTTTCCATCTGTTCTTCTTCCCACCCATGGCTTCCAACAGGAGGCCTTCCTCCATGGAAGGCCTATCAGGGCGGCATGAGAAAGACACAACAGGCAGGCAGGTCTGTGCCGAAGGCAGCCAACCTTGCCTTGGGTGGGCTGAAGTTGAAATCATGATATCCCAAATAACAGGAAGACCGTGGCTCTGGAAGGACATCGACAAAGGAGGTGTGCACTTCCCCAAATGGGGCTCTGGCCAGATTCTGCCTCTGGGTGTAGTAAGCAGGGCATCGTCAGGTCTCTACTGGGGACTGAGAGTAGTCACCTCCAGCATGTGGGAGAAATGCAAGAGTAGGGAAAGCCAGCAAAGCCAGATCAGGTTCTGGAGGAAAGGCTGTGTAAGCAGCAGGAAATACAGCTGTGCTGGTGAACAAACTAGACACTCAGGGTGAGAGATAAGGCATCTTTGGGAGTATTTCTGGCTCTAAGTCACAGAAGCAGCCACAAGAGCCTTCAACCTGAAGAGTATTGGTTGTTTGCTTAATAAAGAGTGCAGAGATAAGCAATCCCAGGACTCGCTCAGCAGCTGAGCAAAAGGTTTCAGAGTTTTGTCAGTCATTCCTGCTGCCATTCCTCAGCATGTTGGGTTTTCTTCTTTTTCCTTTTTTTGGTCCTTGGTTTTGCAACCTAATGGCCATAAAATGGCTGCCACAGCTAGCAGCATCACATCCTCGCGTAACTGTCTCCAAGAGCAGAGAGTAGAGAAAATATTTCTCAAGAGTTGTCCTTGTGTCTCCCTGGCCAGAGCTGTGTCTTGTGACTACCCACAAGAAAAAGTGTCAGGCTTGTAGAGTGTGAGGCAGGCTAAGGAAACGCTAATGGTGATAGGATAACCAGCACTCAACAGCATCAGCCAGCGTGGGCAAGAGGCCGTAGTTTGATGGGATATTCTGGGGGCCGCCCAGGGCTTCCCTACCAAGCATCTCACACACAGGTTTGGGCAGCCAGACCCATTCCACAGGTGCCCTTCCTAGTGAGGCTGGGGCTTCTATTACCTTGTGCAGATGGCTCAGGCCTGGGCTGGACTGAAGCTTTGGTTGAAGGTCTCTAGCTTTGGGGGACATCTGTTTTGGGGACAACACTCTCCACCTCAAAGTACTGGTGTGAGATACCATCTTCCCATGAGAAATAATGGTGAAGTCCATCATTCTGGTCCCCTCTCCCGGAGCGTGGCTGCTGCCGAAGCAGAGGCCAATCTTTGCCTCGATGTCAGGCATCACCCAGCCCACCTTGGCAACACTCAGGAGAGCAGAGGCTTACCAGGCTGGGGCTCCCAAGCCTCACCCAGGGAACAAGGTGCAGTGAGAATGCTCCCCAAGAACCTGGCCTCCAAGTCCCAGGGTCTCAAATTAGCTGCTGTGAAAGATTTCCAGGTGTAGCTACCAAGTGTCCTCATGAACCAGACAGACCCGTTCCTGATGCAGCTCCAAGTCCCAGAGACTGTAACCAGAGGCAGCAGTGACAGCTGAGCGTTAAGTGGCATTTAGTGGGGCCAAGGAACAGCATGTCCTATGCCTTTCTTAGGCCCAGGCCCATTTCGCCCTTATGCAGACTGTGAGGAGAGACTGTTACCTTCACACACATTTCATAGGTGAGGAAATGAGGCCCAGAGATGGTGAAGCCCCTCTTCAAGGTCACACAGCTAATAAATGGCTGGACCAGGATTTGACACCAGGCGACCGGGCCCCAGAATCCACGCGCTGGACCACTTCACTGCCTTTTATCCAAGTAAACGTCACAGGGCTGCACAGAGCCCCACATTGCAAAAGCACGGTTCATAAAGGCAGGGGGTGCACGGGGTGAAGAAAATGCCAGGCACTGTCACCCACTCAGTCTCGGCCCCCAGAGCAGGTGCCTTCCTGGTGCCACGGTGCTGGGTCTAGGCGGACCGTGGGGCAGTGAGAACCACTCCGTCTGGAGAGCAGCATGACGCGCTGATAGGGCGCCTGAAAGGACAGGGTCTAATCCAAATATTTGTGAAAAGAGCAGTCCTCAGAGCTGGGCGGCTGGAGGCCAGGCAAGATCCGGTTTGGCACGTGTTAAGACGCGGTTACCACTTGCATTTTACTTCACATTCCTGCATAGCGGAGACTATTCTAAGCCTTTTCTAAGACATAAACAAAATATTTTGTTTATCACGCAGTTACTTCAGAGCAATGTTATGGCTGCCTGCCTAAGGCAGACATGAGGTAGCTCTTGTCTTCACTGCCAGAGTGCTGAGATACCAGTTCTTGAAACACGGAGCTTGCTCTTAGCTGTTTGAATTGCTTTGGACCTTATTGGTCTATGAAATACCAAATACAAAATTTACTTTATGAAGACTTTTTATACATATTTCCTTCAGGGCTCTTTTTATTTTTTTTAATAATCAAATAATTTATTTATATATAAATTTCACATCTTTGTAATCCCTGGGATTCACCCTCTCCTCCCTGACCATTCCTACTCTGTCCCACTCCCCCCACCCCAGTTGTGCACTTCAATTTGGTTATTAGCTTGTTTTGACTTTTCTTCATGGCTTTTTGTTTATCTTTCCCATGTCCCATATAATAGTGAAATTATTTGGTGTCTATCTTTTTCTTTTTGACTTGTTCCTGACAATATGATTTCTTCTGGGTGCATCATAAATTCATCGAATTTGTCATTTTTAACTGATGAGTAATATTCCATTGTGTATATATACCACATCTTTTTCATCCATTCATCTGTTTGAGGACATTTGGGTTTTTTCCATGTCCTTGCAATTATAAATAGTGCTGCAATAAACATCAGGGCACAGGTGTCCCTTTGTACCCACATTGAGGTCTCCTTTGGGTAGATTCCCAGAAGAGCGATTGCTGGGTCAAATGGTAGTTCCCTTTTCATTAGTTTGAGGATCCTCCACATAGCTTTCCATAGAAGCTGGACCAGTTTACATTCCCACCAGCAATGTAAGAGTGTTCCTTTCTCTCCACATCCACACCAGCACTTCTTGTTGCCCGTTTTTTTGATGTGGGCCATTCTCACTGGTCTAACTTGGTATCTCATTGTGATTTTGATTTGCATTTCCCTGATTGCTGATGATGTTGAGCAATTTTTCATGTGCCTGTTGGCCATTTGTATTTCCTCTTTGGAGAAGTGTCTTTTTAGTTCTTCTCCCCATTTTTTGATTGGACTTTTTGTTTTGCTTTTGTTTAGTTGTATGAGTTCCTTGTGGATCTTCGTTATTAAACCCTTATCACTCTTGTGGAGGGCAAAATTTTTTCCCATTCTGATGGCCTTATTTTATTTTTTTCTGTTGTCTCTTGCTGTACAAAAGCTTTTTAGTTTGATGTAGTCCCATCTGTTTGTTTTCCTTTGTTTTTTTTTTGCCATCTGTAGATGTTTCCAGAAAGGATTTCTGAATTGTAATTCATGGGGGGGGAGGGGGGTGCCAGGTTTTCTTCTATGTATGTTATGGTTTCAGGTCTGACATTTAAGTCCTTTATCCATTTTGAGTTGCTTTTGTACATGGTGTGAAGATATTGTCTTGGTCCATTTTTTTTGCAGGTCTTAGTCCAATTTTCCCAGCACAATTTATTGAAGAGGCTATCTTTGTTTCAATGTAAGTTTTTCCTTCCTTTGTCAAAGATTAGTTGACTATATATGTGTGGTTTTATTTCCAGGCTCTCAATTCTGTTCCATTGGTCTGATTGTCTGTTTTCATACCAGTACCAAGCTGTTTTAATTATTATGGCTTTGTAGTATAACTTGAAGTCTGGAATAGTTAGGCCTCCAGTCTCACTTTTTTTGGCTAGGAGGCTTTTTGATATTCGAGATCTTTTGTTATTCCTTATGAACTTCTGTAATTTTTTTCTATCTCTTTAAAGAATGTCACTGGAATTTTTATAGGGATTGCATTGAATCTGCAGATTGCTTAGGAAAAAAATTCCAAAAGCAATCAGGGCTCTTTTTAAAAAAGACTCACTATTTTATAGAATACATAAAATGTGGGTTAAACTATAAGGAATGTGTCCTGATCTGGTGTCTTGAGATTGTAATGATGAAAGTGAATCAACTCTGACTTTGGCATCATCTTGGAATAACTTGCCTCTGTCAAAAATAGTACCAAAATTCTAAAAATTCAAAAATAAGTTTTCATTGACATGAGATGTTTGGAATTTGCTTCAAGATGATGTATAAATCACAGGGCAGACAGCCTATATTTTCAGCCAGAATGTACCTCTCCAATGAATTATCCAATTCAGAGTCTATGATTATCTCACCCTAAACTGATTCACTTTAATCACAACCATGGGTAACATTAATGACATTATATGGTAAATCACCAGTGATTACCCTACTTCAGCCTCTTGGTCCTTAAAACTTGAGGGATAGAGAATGAAGATTTTTGTACTACTAAGATAGAAATGGAAATTTAATATTTAGAGTCCAAAAGCCACCATCTTGTTTCTTCAGCCCCTGACTAGGGATCAAGAATGGTCTACTGTGAGAGGGTGGACCACATGAATTGGTGCCAGGTGAGGAGGGAGGAAACTTCTAAGACAGCACTAACTGTTGAGATTGACCCTATGCAAAAGCATGGAGTCATGAAATGTTGCCCGTTTGCAATTCCCCATGATCCTCGCCCCCCCCCCAACTTTTTTCCCTTGCTTACTCTCTACATGGGAAGGGGATGGTTAGGACAGGCCTCAACGTCATCCACTCAAACACTGCTCACACCACCGGAACTCATAGGAAGTGATTGTGTAGCATCCTCCCAAAGTAATAGTTCACAACAGAATGATAGTTTCCAGGGAGACTGATAAATAACACTGACAGCCTGCTGACAAAGTGAAGAAAACCGCAATGGTAGAATGGAGGAAGAGCTTGTGGTCACAACCAACTTCAAACTTCACACAGAAGAGTACTTCTCATTCATGCCACATGTCTAGCACAGATCTCCACACCATATGCACTTGCATGCATCTCAGCTGGTAAGCCCAAAGTAAAAGAGGTTAAGAACCACAGAGGACGACTATAGAAGGGAGATGGACAAGGGAGGAGGGGACATGGCAGAGCTTGGGGGGAGTAATGCAATCAACCTCAAGTACATGCAATTATTTCTCAAAAGAGCCTTAGCTGGACGTGGTGGTGCACACCTTTAATCCCAGCCTAGGAAGGGAAGCCAAGGCTAGGAATCACTTGGGTCCAGAGATTTGAGACCTGCCCCGGGCAATATAGTGAGAACTAGTCTCAAAAAAAAAAAATACCTGGGCATGGTGGAATGCACCTGTAATCCCAGCTACCTGGGAGGCTGAGGTTGGGGATCGCCTGCATCCATGGGATCCCAGATCTGATTCAGGATCTAGACTATTCAGATCTGATCCTGGATCAGGACTATCTTGGGCAACATAGCAAATCTAGTCTCAAAAAAGAAAAAGGAGCCCTACACCAGCCTGCTGCCTAACCAACTCTTGACCTTGGGGAAGTCATTTCACCTCTCTGAACTTCACTCAATCAGGAAAATAAAAGAACTGAATTCCATGACTCAAGGTGCTGCCCAGCTTGAAGGGATTTCATGCAGCTAAACATGTTGCCTCCTACCAGCCAGGGCCTGGAGCGCACGGCCAAAGTCTTTCTCTAAGACCTTGAAAATTCTCCTTTACGAGGTTCCTAATTTTGGCTATAAAAAGCCTGAGGGTACCACTAGAGCTCCATCTTGGAAGTCCAAAACACAGGAGACTCTTTTTCTGGAGGCTCTTTTCTCAATTCTCTAAAGAAGAGTTGGTAATAAGTGCTATTCCAGACATACAGGAAGAAGTTGCTCCTGTACAGTGCATGTCTGTAGCCCTCTGGGGATGAATTCTTGGAAACCTCTTAAAATCGTCACCTGGGTCTATTCTTTGGATCTGGAGGAGTTTACCTCAAGCCTTGTGAGGAATTTGGCACTGTTCTCGAATGTCCACAGACCCCAGGATCTCATGATTTCCTGTCCAGTTCTTGGGAAGGTTTCCAGTGAGTCTCCTCACACAGTTCTTTCTATTCTGCTTTCTCATCTCTGTCCAGGTGAGACATGCACCCCTTTACCCTTCATCTACCTGAGGGAAGCCAGCTATTCCAAGAGCCAATGAACACTTTGTCATCTATCCCAATAGGGACCAATCCAACTAATAAATTAAGCTCTTAATGCCTTGCTCCCTCAACATGGCGTCTCTCTGTTCTCTGGAAAAAAAATGCTGATTCTCTTTCTTTTCAAATAGTCACCTGACCACATTTGTATTTCCAAAGCAGAAATACAAATGACCACCAGGCACATGAAAAACTCCTCAACGTCACTAGCAATCAGGGAATGCAAATCAAAACCATAATGAGATATCACCTTACACCAGTAAGAATGGTTCAAATAAAAAAAAAAAAAAACAGGCAACAACAAGTGCTGGTGTAGATGTGGAGAGAAAGGAACACTCTTACACTGCTGGTGGGAATGAAAACTGGTTCAGCCACTATGGAAAGCTGTGTGGAGAACCCTCAGACTAATGAAAATGTAACTGTCATTTGACCCAGCAATAGCTCTCCTGGGAATCTACCCAAAGGAGACCTCAATGCTTGTACAAAGGAACACCTGTATTCGGATGTTTACTGTAGCACTATTTATAATTGCAAGGACATAGAAACAACCCAAATGTCCCAAAACAGACGAATGGGTGAAAAAGATGTGGTATATATACACAATGGAATATTACTCATCAATTAAAAATGACAAATTTAATGATTTTATGATAACGTGGAGGTACCTAGAAGAAATCATATTAACAGAAACAAGTCAGAAAGGAAAAGACAGAATCCAAATGGTTTCACTAATATATGGGACATAGGAATAACAAACAAGGAGGTCAGGAGGAAAAGTCAAAACAAGCTAAAAAACAAACTGAAGTTCACAACTTGTGGGTGGGGGGCGGGTGAGGGAGGGAACGATCAGGGAAGGGAGAGCCCTAGGGATTACAAAGATGTGAAAAAAATTACCTATATAATAAAGCATTTAATTAATAAAAAAATAGTCACCTGACTCTTTCCCCAGATGAACATTCATTCTCTTTACTTTGACTCCCCTTGTTTTCCAACATACACTTGAGTGCTTTGCAAAATCAAACACATTTTTTTTGGTGAATACAGAGTCTCCATGCCCTGTGGACCCCAACACAATTTCTGGAAAGGGGAAGGGCAGGGTTGGGGTGGAGCATCTCAGATTTACTCATGAATAAGAAATGCCAGAATCCATATGTTAAGAATGAGGCAAACTGACATCTGACTCTGGCTTGGAGTGACTGTCCTTTCATATTGCCTACATTTTCATTTTACTATAAATACCCAAGGTTCTATTTCAAAAAATGTTGAGTTTTTTGTCTCATTTCCACATCAGTTTCAATGAAAACTTTCCAAAAGGCACACATCTCTAGCAAATGCTGAGCACTGAATGACCTTGTTCTAGAACTCCCCACCCTGGTACCACTGGGACTTGCTCAAGAATCTGGCCTCCTGCCACACTGCTGGCTTTTCCTGTCTACTCTCAGCTCACCTCACCCTCACCCTAGTCCTTTCTCCATTGCCTTCTCGCTCTCTACTTCCCCTTAACTTCCCTCTATCTTCACTTACAGCAGAAATTCCCATCCATTTCTAGGTAGACAACTTTTGCATACATCTTTGTTTTCTCCTTCCATTCATGACCCAAGTTATTCCTCTTCTGTCTCCCAAGCAGCCTATCAAAGGATTTTAGATCCTTCCTTAAACTCTGCCAATAGTTAATACAATTATATTCATATCCTGCTGTGCAAGTTTATGCAGAATCATTTGGTAGAGGTATAAATACTTCTGCTAGGAGGGGTTTGATGGGCCTTGTCAACTGTGCTTCCTCTCAGAGTGCTTAGACCCAGTGTCTCAGACTCAGTGTCCTGTCTGCTTAGTTCTCTCTTGTTACCTATAATACAATCCCAACCCTGGTGACTTAAGCAGCCATTTTGTCCCCTTTCACCAGTCCCTTGGCCGACAATGCTTAGCTGGGTGATTCTGCTCCACATGATGTTAACTGAGACTGCAGTCTTTTGTGAATCCGGGAAGTCTAGAACATTCCAGATGCCTTGCCCCTGTGCTGGCAATAAATGCTGCTTAAATGCTGGGATCTCAACTGGGCTGCTGAGAAGCATACGGTTAGTTCTCCTTTACGTGGCCACTCCACGTGGCTTGAGCATCTCACACCACATGACTGGGTTACCAGAGGGAGTGTCTCAAGAGTCAGCAACCCAAGAGAGAGAACCCTAAGTTGTCAGTCCTCTTACTAATGGGGTAGAGAATTCTCAGAATGTCAGCATAAAGTCAGTCACGAAAGAGACCAGCCCAGATCACAGGGAGGAGAAAGAAGTTCTATTCTTGAGGTAATGAGTGGTTTGTGTATACAGGATAGGCAGGAATTATGGAAGCCATTCTTGGAGATGAGCTAGTCTATGATTTGTAAGCACTCAATGTCCCCTCCCCCAATACCTATTAGATCACTATGATAACCAGATTTGGGGAAATCTAATCATCTGGTGGAGGTCTGCCATGCTGCCATTTTAGATTTTGAGTTGTTCAAACACAGTCATGTTCTACTGGTCTTTTCCTTGAACGTCAGCCATTTGGTTTGAAAGTGTCTTTGTAAAATTTGCCCTTTGGCTTCTTATTTTTGGACCCTGACTTTATCCCTCAGAATCCAGCGTGGAAAATAGAACCCAGACTAGTTACTTTAACAGAGAAATTTTATGACAGGAATTTAGTAAAGCAGGTGTTGGAGGTTCGGAAAATCAAAATGGGAACGCAGACATAGCACAAAGACAGTACTCCGGAGTGGGGGAAGGCAGAACTGCCACGACCGGAAGCTCCGCGGACCCAAACATCTCATCCGGAAGTTGCTGAGCTGGCCCTGATGTCAGAAGCATGAGAAGGGTGCCTCATGGACTAGGGCCCCAGCCTCTGAGGAGAGCACGAGGAGGCTAGTTCCGGCTGTGCTAAAAACAAGACACCAATTGGCGCTGGAACCCACCGCTGCTGACAAAATGAAGCATAACTGCTGAGCAGAGCCGGCCACAGCAAGGAGCCTTCCCTTCTCCCGTCAGCCTTAGAGTCTCCCTTGAGTGCCCCTGCTGGAACGTCTAAGAGACACAAATAGCCACCACCCCAGCCCAACACCACGTTGCAAAGAAGCATGTGGAATTGAGAAACAATGCCTTTAGCTCCTGTACACTGCTTTACTCTCCCATAGCAAAGATTTTATTGAGTTATTTTATTTTCATAAAGGATATTTATAATATCACTTCCAGGCATTCGTAGGGGATAGGAGCACAAGAATTGCTAAATGTATGAGAGAACATATGCTTGAATCTGTATCCCAGGGGTAGTGAGCTAACACTGATAGGCTCCAGTCAGTAATCTACATTCCAGGGTAGCTACGCAAACACATCTGAATCTGCCCTGTGGCTTTTCTATCAACTTAAGGGGTGGTAGAAATTATTTCTCCTTGGTGAAGTGAATGGTGTTCAAGATATGGGGATGAACCAGAAAGATGGCATGGAGTCTCACAGTTCTTCCCTAAAAGAGAAATAAGAATCCAGCATTCTCTCTGATCTTGTATCTGTTCTCTTCATGAAAGATCATGGGGCTTGCTTCTAACCATTAGGTCTATTCATCCATCTTCAGAGCAGCACAGAGTTCAACTTGACTGAGATCTGTGGGGCTGGGTACCTGTCAAAATGCCTGCACAACAGATTGCAAGGTCATGAACTCACAGGAACAGGTGTTTGGTGACTGTCTGCTCTAAGTAAAGTTGATCCTTGAACAACACTGGCATTGGGGACACTGACCCCTACTCCTGCAGCCAAATATCCACCTATAACTTTGGACTCCCCCAAAACTAAACTCCTAATGGCCTACTGTTGACCCGAAGCCTTACCAATAGCACAGTCGATGAACACATATCTTACATGCTATATACGTTATATACAGCATTCTTACAAGGAAGTAAGCTAGACAAAAGAAAATCATAAGGAAAATACATTAACAGTACAGTATGGTATTTGTCAATACTGTAAGTTTATATTGCCTTTTATAAGAAAATCCACATGTAAATGGACCCAGCAGTTTAAACCTGTGTTAGCCAAGAGTCAGCAACATTTGTATGATTCACAGATTTGGTCTGCGACTTAATTTTACAGTTATCACCATTGGTTATGTGTTGGAAGGTGTGGGTGAGAGAAGGAAGAAGAACGGATGGAAGAGATTGAGACAATCCAAGGCAGAGTCATAGACCAGAACTTACTGAACATGTCCTAAGTCATTTATTAGAGGTTTCAAGCTCCCTTAAATAGCCTGGTAAAGGAATGGTTACAAAAAACCAGGATCCTGTGGTAGGTAGCACATGGGGTAGGAGGATGGGGGGGATTCATCATCTAGCAGAAAAACACCTGTGGGGGTAAACACCTTTATCTTTCAGGGACATGTCTCTCCAGTGGGACAATCATAGGAGTTTAGGGAGCTGCTGTCACAGATAAGAGACTTGCCAGTAACCATGTCTAATGTGCCGGAGATGGGCGAGAATAGATATAGGTGTTCATTAACTAAGGCGTATCGCCTATCTCTTTTCAGTGCCCCACAGTTACGGTCATCGCTTTCTGATTCATGACTATTTTTCGTTATTAAGCAAAGAAACACTGGCTTCAAGTCATTGCCAGGTGCCTCAAGTTACTGGTGGCAGTGACAGCTTCACAAAGGAAAACTCCAAGGAGGTCAGATTTCTGGAGGTTGGAAATGAAGCAAATGGTGAGCAGATCATCCATCTCCTAAAATTCTCTTCCAGGGCTTCTCTCTGGAACTTTGAAATGTGTCTTGAGAAGGCTTCTTTACCCTGTAGTTCACGATCTTCCAGTATTCCAGACCCCAGAACAGCCCCCTCCCTCCAGCCTGACCTCCATCCCTCCCGAGGGCCCTGCCTTGCTGAATCTGCTCTCCAACCACTGGAAAAATCCCCACCTGCTCTTTCAAAGGTCGCTGTACTGTGGGGGAGAAGACAGGGAGAGGGATGTTCCCGAGGCCATTGTGAAGTTCAAGCAGCTATGCTGAGAACTTCATGGCAACTTTTGACACAGTTGAGAGATGAAAGGTCATAACACTGAGAATGGGAAACAACGCATATTTAGGAAGAGGTTAATCATTATCATCTACATTCTCCGCATTCCTGCTCCTTCCATCATGGAAAGTGCCAGGTCTTCAAGTGACAACCGTCTCCCGTTGCCCAGCACAGGCTCACACACTCTCCCTAAAGGGATTACTAATTTCATTTAAGGAAGAATTATGGATTCAGTTTGCTGCTCTTGCCCTTACATCAGCCAGGAAACTCAGGCCAGATTTTAAAAGGATCAGACTTTATATCAGAAGACATGATAATAAATAAACACACACACAAATCTATAGTGTGATCGAGGATGATAGAAGCTATTTGGCACCTTCTGTTGTGATTTCTGCTCTACTGTTTGGTCAGGATGGGATTTTCCAAGGCATTCATGCCATTCATTAAACATGTTATTACATTGGCTCATGCTTCTCTTTCAATTTAAAAACCCAGCTCTTAGAAAACATTTGCCTGAAATGAGTCCAAGCAGTTTAGGCCTCCGAAGCAAATCCATTTTGACTAATAAAAGACTGATTCTCTAAATAAGCAAAATGGTTCTTAAATGAGAATCTAATTGGGAAACCCTATATCCTTAAATCTAGCAAATTACTAGCGTAGACATTTCTAAGCCTATGCAACTTGGATCAGTTTTCTCATCATAAGAAAAAGGAATCATTTTTCTACCATCAGAATTCAAAATGAGCTGCAAGAACATGGGCCTCAGCTGGCAATTACTCCCGAAGTAAACAAATCCATATGCTGGGACCCTGGAAGATTTGGATCTCCTCTGTGACTTTTCCCAGCCCCCCTCTGTGCTCACCCGACCTGACCCCACCCCACCCTGCTCAACACCCACTAACCAATAGCTATCAAATCCTTAGGTCTTGTCGCCTGTCATTTACTGGGGACCTGGAGTGGTTCCTGTCTTTAATGACATTTTCTTCCTCAAATTGCAGACAAAACATTAGTGCTCATATTTGCATGCAGAGCAGCTCATCAGGTGTGACTGATAGACTCTCCCAACCCTCAAGCCAGAATTGCATAAATTGACATACTTGAAAAAAGGAAATTAGCATGGAACATCTGGGTCTCTTCACTCCGAAATGCATCCATTAAGAATTAGTCTTCTGGCTACAAACTGGCTACAAACAAGTCACGTCCAAAGGCAGCTCCTACCGCTCCCTCCAGGAGAGATGCCTTCGTCCCTTGACAACTAATCAGCCACAAGAGCTGATCGTCATTCTGTCTGCATCCTTTGAATCCCTGCAAACATTATCAGTCCGGGTCTGTCTTTCATTAGAGTAACAGGGTGAAGTCGCTCTTCAAATTATGAGACTCACCTGTGGGCTATCTTGCAGCGAGTATGTGGAGGACGAAGGTCTAACAAAGGAGAGATTTGTGTAATAAAAATACGCAGCGCAGAGGACTTTGGGAAAAAAAAAACACAAAGGTTATGCACATATTTCATTGTCAGGGGTCTTCTGCACACATCTGAATGCTAGACTTTGCAAAATTAATTACTTTGAGCAGATCCTCAAACAGAATTGTATTCTTAGCTGTTCTTGCTCATGTATATATTTAAGTAAAAGCCAAATGAGTAGGGCACGGTGGTGCACGCCTGTAATCCCAGCTTCTGGGAGTCTGAGGCTAGGAATCACTTGAGTCCATGGTTTGAGACTACCTGGGCAACATAGTGAGACCTAGTCTCTAAAATAATAATAACAATAACAACAATAATAATAATTTTTTAAAAGCCAAATGAGTGCTTTATACACATGATGTTAGATAACTGGCTGAGGCTGCTGAAAGGGTCATAGTTTCCAACTTCACATTTCATGACCTATCAGGGGTGACGGTCCATTTTTTTTTAGTCCCCATCCCCCTCCCCATCCTCTCCTCCCCTGGCCTGAGATAGTCTATTAAATAAGAAAAAATAATGTCTTGTGATAAGAGTCATGAAATCAAAAGCTGGCGTTCTGGCAATGCAGAGGGAGCAGCGACCTCAATCTTGCAGAAGGCAACTTTGACCAGGATGGCCAGAGAGGTTAGCTGGGGTGAATGGGGGTGGGGGAGGGAGAGGAAAGACTGCGGGGACAAGCCAACAGCACAGATGGAAGTTTGCAAGATCATCAGAAAGATCATCAGAACAGTGTGGGGAGAACAGAGGTGGAGAAACTATAAGAGAAGGTAGTAAAGTAAGAAAAAAACAGATTGGGAAGGCTTTGGACTTGACCCCCAGATCATGGGAAAGTAGAGTTGACTGGCTTGTTCCCAGTTCCTCGCTCCATGTTACAGAAGGAGGATGACTTTGCAGCGGGCAGAGTGTAAGTCCTGCTGCTTGAATTTGAGTCTAAGGGTGTGACTTGCTTTGATCAATGGCATGTTAGCAGAGAGCCAGCTGTGGGGGTGTGCCCATGCTGTGACTTGCCCTCTTGTGCCCTGCATTTGCTATGCAGAGGACACTGTTCCGTTAGCACCTACCCCTTCTGTGTGGACTCTAGAATGATGGCCCCTGGACTAGACCTAAACCCACCCAGAAGCCCTCCTGACTGAACCCAGCCTCAGCGAGCAAACTGCCACCACCCTGTGGATCCGGGAGCACAACGGTAAATGTCTTGCTAAGCCAATGAGACCTGGAGGTGGTTCCACAGCAGAAACTGACTAAAATACAAAACCACAGCAAAATTCTCTGGCAGGGACTAGCATGATGACGGCTGTATGTTAGGACACTCCCTTGTCCTGTGACATTCAGTAGATTGAGGGAGAGATGGTTTTGTGAGTCCCATGGGAAAGAATGGTGGCCTACTGGTAGGGTATCAGTAGTCAGAGCCAGAGAGAAGCACGGACCACTCTTTACGATTCTTTTAATGAGGCGTTCATGTTTTGTGGTGCTGTTTACTTTTTAATATAAAACTTAATTTCCTCCAAGACAAGCGCAATCTCTCTAAGACATTAGAGCTCCAACCTGCTTAGCAGCTGGGCTTCGTTTGTTCATCTATGTATTCCCTCTACTGCCATTTATTGAATGCCTGCTGTATGTCAGGGTAATAAGCTATGACATCCCTTCCATTCCAAAGCCACCGTTCTGAAGGGAGGGATAGACAAGATATGTAAACAAATAACTGCAATGACATGTTAGAAGTACTAAAAAAAAGAAAGCCAAGAGGGATGTGAAGGAGAATAGGATCCTTTCTTATTATTCGTGAAGACATTTCTATTCATCTGTGGAGACAGGAGTCTTTGTGCTCAATTTCCCCAACGTGGGCTCAGATTTACCTTTGAATCTGAACTGCCTCAGATAGGATTCCTATGAACTGAGACACTGGTCCATAGTGTGAGGACAAGCAGTAAGATAAGCACCCAGTAGGTTTCCACTGCCCGCAGACCCCAGCCCCAAATTCAATATCAGAGGAAAACATCCGCTAACTAAGGACGAAGACTGATGAGAACAACCGACAACTGGAAATGAAGCAAGAGGCTGCAGCAGTGCCTGACTCACCAGGAAGCCCATCTAAAAGGAATATATAAAATGGCCTAGGAAACTATCTCACGGGTCTCTCACTTGAGACCCCCTCCCTAACAAATCCCTAACTTGCTTACATCATTCTGAGTTTCTGTCATTCCTCACTGAAGGCTGTGGGAGCTCACCACTTTCGTCCAAGTTTGAGCTCCCCAGAGCACTGCCCATCTATGAAGTGTTGGCCAGCAGTCTGTGAGACGACAAGGACAGAAAGTGAGGCAGAGCATCAAAAAGTTGTGTAGTCACACGCTGGAGATTTCATGGGTTTATTCCACACCACTATAGTAAAGCAAATATCTTTAAAAAAAAAAAAAAAAAAAAACTTGTTCAGGCAAGTTTGTGACCCGTCCTGCTTTTCAGTTTCACATAACAAAGAAAGTACAAATGCTGAGAAGACACCAGGAGGTTCCTACTGGCTTTAAAAAAAAAAAAAACCTATTATTTCTTTTTATAACTGCGGTAACATTAGGACTACTTTACCCCAATGAGAACAGAGTTTCCAAGAGTGCTGGAGTAAGAAACTGCATTGCAAACACAAACTTCACAAACTTACTCCACTCCTTTTTGGTGTTAAGTTCTCATCAGGCTGTCAGAATATTCACTCTATGCACTGTACCTGCAGGAAAGAGGCACCAAGCTAAGAAGAGTGACCTTACTAGGCATTTACCTTCAGGGTTTCCTCCTGGCGCTTGTTGTTACCATCTGTAAGATTTACCTCAAGAGATCCCAACTCACAACAACCCACAAGAAACGAAATACTACAGACTACTCTGCTTCATAATTAATTTTTATGGAGAAATATAACTACTAGGGAGACTTTTTTATTCTAATTGTCTAGTCAGTGTATTTTTCCTTCACAAGTAATGTGGCGTGTCTCGTTATCAGAAGGTGTTTAGAAGATGACTTGAGGTATGTGAAATTAGAGCAAAGAAAGAGGATTTAAAATGTCAAAGTGTTCATAGGTTTTATTAACCTGACATAATTTCAGAATTCGAAGCACTAGGAAATTGGGTACTTATTGAGACTCACGGGGGAACATTCTCCCAGGACAGTGCATAGAAGGCTATGGCCCACTTTTCTATAGTTCACCCTGCTCTTTTTCTGCGGCTCCATGGCTGGTCAATACTTGCTGTGACTGATACTAGGGTTTCCTTGAAACCTCTGAAGGTGATTCCCTGCATGAAGGTCAAGGAATTTTTCAATACAGTTGAATAGGCAAATGCAATTTATAAAATAAATCGGTAAGCGAAGCATTAAATTTCAAAATTGCTGGCTCTTCCTTTATAGCTTGTTGCACAACAGCTCTGACACAGATTTCAACTTGGGTTACGCTTTCATGAAAAGGCGTTAGGGGGCCGGGCATGGTGGCACATGCCTGTAAGCGGCAGCCTAGGAAGCCACGGCCGGGGCCAGGGATTGCGGTTCGAGTCCCACCGGGGCCACGGAGCGAGACCTAGCCCCCAAAAATTAGCTGGGCGTGGTGGTGCGTGCCTGTAATTCCAGCTACCTGGGAAGCTGAGGCTGGGTACTGCTTGAGTCTGTGGTACAAGACACAGATTGCTTGAGTCAGGGCAATGTGAGCCTGCGGTTCCATGGGCAAAAATAGCGAAACTGAGTCTCAAAAAAAAAAAAAAAAAGAAAAGAAAAGAAAAGAAAAGGCATTAGGGGCAATGCCACAACCGTTAGAACAATCTTTGGTCTCCCAGTGAACCACAAAATAATAAATCATTCTCCCAATGTTGTATTCACCTTCACATCTTCCCCAAGTAAGGAAAGATGACTAAGTGCTTTCAAGATTCAAGTTTCAAGCACTGAATAAAATGGAAGTGCAAGCCTGTCTACAACATCACCATAGGATCATGAGTCTTCTCAAATGTAGCCATAACCTTAGTGTCAATAACTCGAGTATCTATTGCTATACGGGTTATTGAAGTTTCAGTAGGCAATTCCTTCAGAATCACTTGGTAGGGTGAGAAGGACAGATCTGCAACTTTCTGCATATTAACCAGAAAGTGAACTCCTTTCATCCTTATTTTAAAGCTTTGCATAGTTGCTTAGTTTATTCTCTGTCTACAATCAGTACATGGGTCCCAGTTTGTAATTTTTCTTTCTAGGTGTTAGTCCTCTGCAGATGTCTGGTTATTTTGTATTCCAATGGAGCGAGTGGCTACTTGGCCTTTTAATATTTGCACAGACAATATCTAAAGACAGTAGCTGAAAGTCAGTCCCTAATCTGGGTCAGCTCCAAAGTTCAAGGGAAAGCAGCGACAAGGAGTACTTCCTACATGCAAGTCTTAGTGCAAGGCCCTAACGACATTTTGTGTTGGGCGCAGGTTGGTGAAATAAAATCACCTGCTTATTCTCATCCCACTGAGCAAATTCTCAGATCCAGGGTACACCCTGAGAAAGAAGTACTGGGACAAAATGGTCTCCAACAGCTGTTAGGGTCTGTGAGGAATGGGGCGACTGCCAGAGGTCAGGTGGTCCATCCCACCTCAGCCACTCACACCCCAATGAGTGCCTGGCCTCTGCCAAACCCTTCTCACCCCCAACCCCACCCCATTAGCACAGGCTGCTCTGGCTTGAGAGTGTGCGCCCCTCAAGAGAAGCCCTGCATTTGCTTTTGCTGAGAATCCTGAAAATTTCCCAGCCTGGGACTGTTTCATATATTCCTTTCTCAACCCAGGGCTACCAGGCCACACCAATCATGTACACTCAGACTGAAAACCACCTGAGGAAAGATGGTGATTCTTAATTACCACCCATATGTATTTCTTTCACTAAAATCTCAGACAAATGGGCAGACAAGCTCAGTAGTTTTTAACCTCAGGTCATGAATGTTTTGTTTTTTTCTGTTCCAAGGTAGCCCTCTCAGTGTCTCAAGTTGGCACAAACTTTAGTTCCAATTCCCTATCTTGTCTTCCCTCAGAGCCATTACCCCTGGCTCCAAAAGTAGTTAAAACTAAAGTCCTGCCGAGCATGGTAGCATGCGCCTGTAATCCAAATGCTTGGAGGCAAGAGGCCAGGGATTGCTTGAGTTCACGGGTTTGAGACTACCCTGGGCAACATAGCAAGACGTGGTGTCGAAAAGGCAGCTGGACGCGGTGGCAGACACCTGTAATACCAGCTACCTGGGAGGCTGAGCCTGGGGACTGCTTGAGTCCGCGGGATCAGGACTACCCCGGGCAACATAGTGAGACCTAATCTCAAAAAAAAAAAAAAAAAAGAAAAGAAACTGAAGTCCCTTGGTATGGAGGTCAGAGGACTGTACTTTCTTCCTTTCCCAGGGCAAGCAAAGTATCAGCAGCTGTTCACCATGGGGAACTATAAGCCACTTCTGATCTTGGCCCTGACATATTTCCCTAAGTCTTAACCATGTGTTTAGAAGGATGCTTGTGTTTTTTTACCCAGAAAAAAAGAACACTTTTAGGTGTTCTGCAGTGGAAGGGCTTTCCAATTGTCCACACTGCGACAAGTCTGAAATGGAGGTTCACCGGAAGCTGGGGCTTCATAAACTGGTGTTCCAATCTCAGGGGCCCCAACCTCGCATCCAACAGAGGCCAGACCCTGGGCTATGTTGAAGATACACAGCAATGTGATGCTGATATAGACCTCTACTAAAGAAATACTGGGGCAAAAAAGAACCAGCCTGGATCATCATGTATGCAAAAAACCTGTTTATATTCTGCCAGAAAATAATCTTTGCCTATTTTTCAAAAGAAATGAAATACATATTGGTATCTACAAAGATAAAATGTCTCTGCTGTAAATGATTGCCTTTTGATGGTTAGTTCTTTTTATAGCTAATGGGATGCAGAAGCATTTGCTGGAATTATGTAGTATAATATAGTGGACAATTCTATTTTCTGGGAGAGTATGAGAAAAAGAGACATTTACATGTTGTTTCCTGCAGAAAAACTTTCCTTGTTCAAATTTTTCATAGCTCTAAAAACATTTTCAAACTTTTGCATCATTTGCTTTATGCTGAAAACCAGTATCAGAGATTGTGACCTTTGGCAGCTTTTTAGTTCAATGATAATAATTTAGCAATTTTTAATTGTGGAACTGATAAGATAACTAAACAAGCAGTGAAAAATTTCAAGCACCCAAGTACAGGTGTGATGAAGCCTGCAGTTCTTAACAAAACCTATTGAATGCAAATGATAAAATGTTCATTGTGAATACTGTACAAAATTTGTACAGAAAGTACAAGCTGAATTTCTCAAGTCACCTATCAGACCTATTGTTGACACATGTATAAAAGTAAAAGTATTACTTTTGTGTAAAAGTAATAAAGCTAAGTTGAAAAAATTAGCTTTCTATGAATTTTCTTATTTATCAAGAAATATTAGAAAATCGATGGAGAATTTTCTTGTTATTTTCCTTTGACAGTCCTTATTACCATATCTGAGCAGTATATTCTTGCCCCAAGTTGAACCAATCAAAAACCTGTATTCCATATACCAGAAGAATCTGATATGAGGTACCTCATTTATCCCTGCAAGCACCCCCTTCTCATATTATCTACATTTTACAAATGAAAAATCAAGTAACCTACAAAACTGTATAACTAACAGGCAACAGAGTTACCATTTGAACTCAGGCTAACTGTTGAGCCTGTATGCCTTACAACAAAACTGCACTGACTCTTAAATTTCTGAAAACTTAAGGCATAGAAACTTTTTCTTTTTTTGAAATCGCCTGGTCCTCAGAAAGCCAAAGCAAGAGATTTGAAGACCAAGAAAACAGCACTGAAAGGCATCTACAGCCGCCAGGTAAAGAAGATTCACTTTTCACCCTCTTTTCGGAGGCCCAAGACACTGTGACTTGGACACATGTACAGATACTAAAAAAATGAAGGAAAATATAATCAGCTGGGACTACATCAAACTAAAAAGCTTCTGTACAGCAAAGAGACAATAACCAAAACAAAAAGAAACCCAACCAAATGGGACAAAATTTTTGCCCTCCATACAAGTGATAAGGGTCTGATAACAAAGATACACAAGAATTCACACAACTTAACAAAAACAAAGCAAAAAGTCCAATCAACAAGTGCAGAGAAGAACTAAAAAGACACTTCTCCAAAGAAGAAATACAAATGGCCAATAGGCATGTGAAAGAATACTCCACATCACTAATAATCAGGGAAATGCAAATCAGAACCACACTGAGATACAATCTCACACCATTAAGAATGGCCCATATTAAAAAAAAAAAAAAAAGGCAACAACAGGTGTTGGTGTGGATATGGAGAGAAAGGAACACTGTTATACTGCTGGTGCAAACTGGTGCAGCCACTATGTGGAGAAACTCAAGCTACCAATAGATCCTGTGATCCCACTACTGGAAATCTACGCAAAGGACACAAAAACACTAATTCAAAAGGAACCTGAAGCAGAGTTTAACAACAGAAATTGAAATTATCAAAGCAAACCTTATGGTGTAAGTAATCAGATATACATTGGAAACCAGTTTATCTGGACTGTTGTAATTTAGTGACAGAAATCTAGAGTAAATGACCCTAGAAGCAAACTATCGGCTTACACTGATAAGAAATATTCCTGAATGGAATGTCAAACTGAAAAAATCTGGACATTCACATTTTTAATAATAAATGTTTTAAAATTGACATCTAGTATATATATATTTATTTATATGTATTTATATTTCATATTGAGTCTGGTATCTCAGAAGTTTTGCTATCAAGGTGATCTTCTGCTCAAGGCCAAATACTGATTTTTGATCAATGTATGGGTGGTTCAGTGGTAGAATTCTCACCTGCCAAATATTGATTTTTGACATGTCACTTTTGCATTGAGCCAAAAGGTACATTTGTTGTCTTCATAGAAATAATACACTAAATACAACTATGAATGAAAGCTTAGCTACGTGTCCTCTATCTAAAATAGTCACTTGACAAAAACCCAGGATGATTTATAAATGAGATCATAAATTTATTGTAAGGAAGACTATCTGAATCTTCTGAATTGGGGCATTTCTTATGACCATCTTACGTTCTCTAGCCTGCCTCTTCTCTACTACCAGCTGGCTTCCACTACTGATAAATTTCTGAAACCAGCAGGACTCAATTCAGTGTTTTATTTTGGCTGCTGGGTTTCTAATGAGTCAGTTGAATAAGTAAATAAATGTTTAGGTCACCATCTGAAAACCACTATCAACTCAGTTCTTACATACTTTTGGCCATCAGATAGCCACACAGTAGTTGGTGTTTGCCCCAGCAAGTGGTCTGGAGGGGGGGGGGGGAGGAGACAGAGTTAAAACTACAGTCAGACAAAGGTTAATTCAAATACATGCAACAAAGGTCGAAATGAAGTTTTACAAAGCAAAACATCTCTTGAAAGTAAAATTATTTAAAATCTGAACACACTGGTTTGGTCTCAGTTAATGTTTGCCACCTTCAGTTAGAGGAACTAAAAGATTTGAAACTGAAAATTATTCAAAATTTGAAAAAGAAAAGTGTGTTTAAAAGTTTAAATTAGGCTTTCAAGTGATTTTTTTTTTGCAAGTTTGCAGCACTTACATTTTGAAATTATTAAAATCTAAACTACACTAAGACTTTTGCGTCACCTGTATATGGAAAACTGTGGGGTCACAGGGCGATTGACTATAGACTTGTAGTTGATAGCCAGTTATCTCCAAAAGAAATAAACATTTTATAACAACATATATGCATATGTATTTTATCACACATATATGCAAGTGTATCTTGTAACATATATATGCAAGGAAAGGTAAAACTCTGCCATAAGCTTTCTTGAAGCTAAAAATGTGGGGTTGAATTATTAAAATTTGAGAAAAAGTATGGAAGAGTGAGGAAAATTAGTAGTACTACTTGCAAGACAGATTTTTTTGGTATTACATAAAATTTTTATTTTGGAGGGGGTCAAATGTATTTATTTTTGAGATACATGTTCTTAAGACAGTACTATCAGGTATTAGTAATATATTTGGTATTAGTAATATCATTGCTGATTTTTTTTCCAGAAAAGTTAAAAGAACTTATATAGATACGAATATTAAGGGACTATAGAAAAACGCTCCACAAATACTCGTTTTCCTTCCTGTTAGAGATCATCTAATGCAATGGTTCTCAATTTGGCTGCACAGTGTAAATGACATAAGGAATTTAGAAAGTAATGATACTTGGGTTCCTCTCTGAAATCTGATTTAAGTGATCTGACCTACAGACTGGCATTGGGAATTGTAAATGCCCCCTGCACAGCTGAGGCTGAGAACCCCAGGTTCCATCCAGATCAATACAAAATCATGTTGTATCAACATGAAAACACGCCCCTCCTCCCCCTTCTTTTCTAACCGTAGCACCAATCTCAAATTTTATAATGGAAGAGTATGGACAAATCTCAATACTTTGGGCCCCACACAAAGTTATTTTTTGTACGGCTCATTTACATAAAATTTACATTAGAACGGAGTGGGGGAGAGGGGGTGGTGGACAGTGAAGGAATGCCAAGTAATTCGAGATGGAAATGTTTTTTCTTCATTATGGTACATATATACATTTATCAAAACTCATTCAGACGAAAAGTTGAGATCTGTATGTAAAACTACACTCCAATAGAATTGAATAAACAAATCTGGATGCTTATATGAGGTGTGGGAGGCCGAGACGATTATACTTCAGGTGAGCCCAAACCCTCACTAGATTAAAAGGAACAGCAACTCCGAGATCACAACAGAATGAACCGCAGACAGACAGCAGGGAGAGCCAACGCCTAGGAAAACGACAAAGGTCTTGGCAACCGCCATAGCAGTCTCAGGCCGGTAAAAGCAACGGCCCAGTGTCCCATGAAAACAAATCCCCGCAGCCTTTTTCGTGCACACTTCCGGCTGTGTGTTCCCACCGGAAGCGCCCGGAGGGAAACGGCGCTACCGCGAAAAAGGAACCCGCGGCCCCTTGGTTCCGGCGCGGTTGTTGGGGCTATAGTCGCCGAGCAGTTGGCTGGTTGCGGCTCTCAGGGAGGAGGACGCCGGGGCTCGCCTTCCCTCCGCTGCCTCCGCCGCCGCCATGATTCCGGTGTCGCTGGTGGTGGTGGTGGTGGGCGGCTGGACTGCCGTCTACCTGGCCGACTTGGTACTGAAGGTGAGGGCCTCGGGCCTGCGCCTCAAGCCCGCGCGCGGCGCCCAGGGCCGGAGCGCAAGGTCTGAGGCCTTTTCTCTTCCCCTGCCCCGCGCCTCCCGCGCTGGAAGCCGCACGGCCGCTGCCCACACGCGACCTTACGCGTGGCGCCACGGACCGATGGAGTGTAAATAAAGCACTGCGGACCGTGGTAGGGGTGTGGCGGGTGTTGCAGGCCCCGCCACAGCATTCATTTCCTACCCAGGAGGCGCGGGGCGCGAACTCGGGAGCGCCGGGGTCCTGTCAGACCCATGGCAGTGCACCGCGGAGGAAAATAAAGCCTGCTTCGGGAAGGCATTGTTTCCCCCTCATTCCCTTTAAGATCGCGACCTGTTGATATTGCAGTGAACCCAGATCAAGTTGTGATTTAGAGCAGTGGTCTCAAGCTTCAAGTGCATAACGATCGTCTGATGCTTCGGTTAAAATGCATATTCTGATTCAGCAGATTTGAGGTTGGATCTACGAGTCTTCATCTCTGAGCAGTTCCCGAGTGATGCCAGTGCTGCTGGTCCACAGACCCTATTACAGAGTAGCACACTAATGTCGCAAGTATTTAGACCATCAGTCTGTAACTGTTCGAATCCTGATTTGCATCCTGCACGCACCTTTTCTGCATACTAAACACACTCACATACCCTGAATTTATGGTCTCTTCAGCTATTTGGGAGCAGTAGCAAAAAAAAAAAGAAAAAGAAAACACTTGTCCACATGTTTCAAGCAACCATTTGAGATTTAGTAGGGGGTGGGGATATTATGGAATAAAATCATAAATTCTCAAATGTTTAATAGAAATTCCAATTCTGAGCAGTACAGTCTTCATGGTATGCAAATCTATCATATTTAGATTTCACAGTAAAGTGAGATACTTTCGCTGCTTGGCTGCATTTAAATGTGCAAAATGACATTAGAAGGTAGAGTCCTTCGAGCAAGGGCTGGGCTCTGAGCACATTACTCTGTGCTGAAGTTTCTTCATCTTTAAATAGATAGTAAGGGTCTCCTGAGATTGCAGAGAGGACTGGTTGTATTATTCATCCACACAAAGTCATGCTACAGAACGTGAGATCAAGGACTAATAGCACTTGCATCATCTGAGAGCTTGTCAGAAATGTGGACTTCCAGTTTGCCCCAGACCTGCAGATTCAGAATCTGCATCTTAACAAGGTCCCCAGATGTTTCCTTTGCACCTTTGTTTGAGAAGCTCTGGTGTAAAGTACTTGACATAGTGCTTAGCTTGTCATAAGCCTTACAGGCCACTTCCTCTTTAAACAGTGGTTTTGTTGTTTTTTGTTTTTAAGCCACATGATTTTATCATGTTGCATGTGTGACAAAAGTCCCAAATAAAGTGAACTTTTCAAGCCTGTACAGTCTGACCAAGTGTGTGGGGTGATCAGGACATCACTTTAATTTCAGTGGGTCCCTGAAAAAACACTATTCCTAGAGCAAAAGATCTGTCTCATTCCAGTATCTGCACGTTCAGCCTCTGTGCTTCCATCTGCTGTTCCATCTTGATTCTTCTAGAATTTCTTCAGTAAACATCTGCTGAAGGGTGTTTTACTCTCCAAGTCCTAGAAAACAAGCAGGTTTAGAAAACTTTACCTGAAGACAGAGAGCAGGGAACATTATAGATCCAAAGGAAGATAACTTTCTTTGAACTTAGGTCATTTCTTATTACTATGTTAGGACGAAAATAAACAAGACAGTTAAGCTCAAATGAATTGATATCCATAAGATAAGTATTTACTATAGCTGAGATAATACTGATCAGTGTCAGGCACACAGCCTTACACATTCAAAATCCTACATTAATCAAGGAATTGCTAAGAATTTAAGAGAAATTCTGGAAACTAAGATAGTTTTAGATTTTTGTATTTTTACATGATCAAACAGCCTAATTCTTAAGGTGGTTGCTCAGCAGAGGATGGAAGGCACTGATTTCAACCAAACTATGCCTTCTGCTGGATTGATTGGGAGTCTGAATTACAACCAAACTCTCCTTTCTGTGGTAACAAACCTAGACCTGTGCTGTCCTGTATGGTAGTCGCTAACTATATGTGGCCAATTAGCATGTGAATTAATGCTAGTTGAAATGGAGAGATGCTATGAGTGTCAAGTTGACATCAGATTTTAAAGACTTAATACAACAATAAACAAGGAAGGAAAGAAAGGCATAGCATTCAAGGTGTTCAGTTTTTTTAATATTGATTGGTTACATGTCAAAACAGTATCTTAGATATTTTGAGCCAACATAAATAAATTATTCTGTTTCTGTTGACTTAAGTCTGGCTGCTAGAAAATTTTAAATCACATATGTGACTTGCATTTGTAACTCACATTTTATTACTATTGGACAATTTGGTTCCAAGAGGAGGTCAATAAATTTCTGTAAAGGACCAAATAGTAAGTATTTTAGGCTTTTGGGCAAGGCAGGGTCTTAGTCACTTAATCTTGTTTCTTTTTGGCTTTTTTGTATGTTTAGTCTCTTAAAAAAATATAAGCTACCCCTAGTTCACAGACTGTACACAAACAGGCCACAGGCCAGATTTGGCCAATTGTCCTGTTTGTCAAACCTTAACCTCAGTATACCAGCTCATCTGAGAGCTTTAAAAGAATAAAGAATAAACACAAAGCTTAAAAATGATACGTCCAGGGGAAGTCAGTATCTTGCTCTCCTATAGAAATGCTTCTTACTGATTTTTTAAATGTTTACAAAGTGTTTTTCAAAATGAGTGATGTGGAACTTGTCTTTCTCTCTTAGTCATCTGTGTATTTTAAGCATTCTTATGAAGACTGGCTGGAAAGCAAAGGATTGAGCATCTCCCCTTTCCACATAAGATGGCAAACTGCTGTTTTCAACCATGCCTTTTACAGTTGGGGACGGCGAAAAGCAAGGATGCTTTACCAGTGGTATTCTTCATTTTCTCTTTTCGGTTGAAATGAGTTGTTGATCATGAAAGGTGCCTGATAAATGAACTAGTTCCATTATTTTCCAATTTATAGTTGTAAAATGTTAACAGTATACATTCTGGTTTTATGTAAACTTGTGGAATTGCATCCTTGTGCTTTGTATACATTAAAAATCAAGGTTTCTATGCCTTGATTGGATAGTGGATATAGGGGTGCACATAATGCAAAAATTCGGTGAGCTGTACATTTTAGACATGTACTGTGTAAGCATACAATAACAGACAGAAAACAAAATCATATGAAGCCTTTTCCATTCAAAAAGAATCCTGGAGAATTCTCCCACTCCCCCATCACACATGAAAACTGGAGTCATAGGTTACCAAAAATCAGTAGGCTCTCCCTAGGCTTCTCTTGTGATACCTTTCAGGGGAAGGATATTTAAAAGATTTAACGACCGATAAGGTGGATGCATAAACTGATCAGGACAAAGGCCAGCCAGATAACAGCAGAGGGCCCTAGAGCCCCCTGGCCATGCCAGGCAAACATACACCTTTAGTTTAAGAAAAAAATAAGGTTTTGGTAGTTCGGTTTTATAGTGATCTCTGGGATGCCTTAGAGACTGACAAATTCTATACTTGAGAGAATTTCTAATATGGGAGTTGATGACTTTTATCTTAGTTCCTATTCGTTAAAGATTTGGCTCCAGAATGAAGCAGAACTAATGTAAGCAATCAGATCATCAGAAAGTAGAAAATGCAACAACAAATCAAAGCAAACAAAATAGAAGAAACTGATAAAGAGCAGAAGTCCATGAAATAGAAAGCATACAGTTGAGAAAACCAGTTAATTCAAAGATCAGTAAAATGGATCAACCCCTTCCATGATAGACCAGGAAAAAAGAAAAAAAATTAAAAAAGAAAACACGAGTAACTAAAAATCAAAATTGAAAAAGGAAATGTTGCTACAGAATCTATAGACTTTTTAGAAAATGAGATTTGTGAACAATTCTACATTTGAACATTTGATGAACATTTGATTCATTTGAACATTTAGATGAAGTTGATAAATTCCTTGCAAACCAGAACTTACCAAAACAACTTTTAAATAACATACTCCCAACTAGAGGAGGATAACTTTGAATTATAAAAGTTAGAACAGTTGGAGAAAGACATTGTCTTTAAATTTTACCATCTTAATATTTAAACTCAAAATACAGTGAAAATAAAATGCAAACAATAGAATTGGTAGATGAAAAAGAATTGCATGCCTGTAATGTCAAAAGAGCTTTCATAACTGGGCCAGGCACGGTGGCTTGTGCCTGTAAGCTTCAGCCTATGAAGCAGCCGGGGCTAGGGATTGCGATTTGAGTCCCACCTGGGGCCCGTAGCAAGATGTAGTTCCAAAAAAAAGTAGCTGGGCGTGGTGGCGCGTGCCTGTAATCCCAGCTACCTGGGAACCTGAGGCTAGGGATTGCTTGAGTCTATGGTACCCCGGGCAACGAGAGCCTGGGGTTCCATGGGCAAAAATAGTGAGACCTAGTCTCAAAAAAAAAGAGCTTTCATAACTATATGAGAAGATCAGAACAGTGCTGTATAAATGAGCAGAATACATGAGAAAACAAACTTTTTGTTAAACATGATATTCTGCCTCTTCAGTTATGAAAGAGAATTATTATTAAGAACTGCTTACAGAAACTAGTGTCTGTTTTTCAGTCCAATATGTGAAGCTGAGATAAAAGAGGCAGTTCTTGAATATTTTAGCTATTGTTTTGAAGCTATGAAATGTGTCTGATGGATGAATTATGGGTCCAATAATTGTGAGGAATTGTATTTTTATGCGGTTTTGTTTTTTTTTTTCCTTTTCACAGGTTCAATTTTGGAATGGTGTTTGGCGTAGCTGCCATGTTTAGCTCATTTTTCCTCCTGGGGAAAACGCTGGTGCAGACGTTAGCACAAATGATGGCTGACTCTCCCTCTTCTTCCTCTTCCACCTCTGCCTCTGCCTCTTCCTCCTATTCCTCCTCTTCCTCTTCCTCACTTCACAATGAGCAGGTGCTACAAGTGGTGGTAAGTGCCTTCTTTTTGGTTTAAGTAATTTTAAAGCAGTTCTATTTAAGATATTTCTTTGAGGGAAATATCCATAATATAAATGTGAAAAACGAAAAGTCTCACAGTGTCACAAAGTACGTGTTTGAATGGAAACATGAGTTTAAAAATAAAGCAAGGAATTGCTGTGATGTGTTGCAGTAATAGTAGTAGTAAAACAAATGGATCACCATCAAGACTGCCAGCAGTTACATGGGTACGCAATCTAATTCTTGTCATCTTGAGGTGCTAAATAAATGCCTGTTACAGTCAAGGAGTATGCACGCTGACTTAAGATCCCCATGGTATATAAACAGATTGCGTTCTAATCCTATGCGGTGTTCCCCTTCTTCATGGCTTTCAGATACTAAGCAATAATACCCTTTTAATTAAAGGTGTAAAACCTTTCTGAATGGTCACCAGCTTCTTGATCAGAGGAATAGTGTGCTGAATTGGACTCCTTTGACTATAAGATGTTCATAACAATTGGCACTTTATTTTTTTTTTATTCATTTTATTGATTTGTCACAATTGTGAATTAATTGATCCCTCCTCCTCCCTCCATATCCCCCCTCTGTATCCCCCTTCCTCCTCCCTCCATATTTCCCCTCTGTATCCCCCCTTCAGTCACTCCTCCCATTTTTCTGCAAATTGTTGTTTGGTTAAGT
>PVHY01010093.1:0-53448 GCA_004024945.1 Uropsilus gracilis
AGGAAGGAAGGAAGGAAGGAAGGAAGGAAGGAAGGAAGGAAGGAAGGAAGGAAGGAAGGAAGGAAGGAAGGAAGGAAGGAAGGAAGGAACGAACAGACAAGGCATAATTGATTAACTTCCAGAGTCAATCAGTTAGTGGTAGAGTGGTAGAACAGGGATTACATCAAATTCTTCTACTGATGGTCACCAGCTTTTTCTGCCAAGCCATGAATTTAAACAAATGCGATGATAGAGTTGAACTATCTTCCCCTATTGGTCACCTGTGGGCTACCACAATGTCACCTTGCTATGTCCACATCTGCCGGACACTAGTTCTCTGCTGACACCTACTAAGCACTGAATTAAGTGGGCTCTCCTTCAGGTTCCTGAGACTAGATAAGGATGAAGAAGGTGGCTCCTGCCTCCCTGCTTGAGGGCAGTCACTTGGGTTGGCTGCCAGGACAACCCAGAAACTTTAAGGGTTTGACTCAGAGGCAAACCTGGGGCACCAAGGTCAGTTATTTTTATTTTAAATTGAATTATGCTTTTTAAACAAGACTCTGTATCTTATGGGACTAAGACAATCCTCTGTTTTTCACACCTAGGCAGAGAAGAATCTGTTAAGTCAACTCCTCAAGCAAGAAAAGATAACCTTGCTTTAGGCCACCGGACTATGAAGTCCTCCTCATTTACCACACAGGTGGCTCAAAAGTGCAGCTTTCACATTGTTGTGCATCCTTTATTCCCTGCACCTTTCCCTTCTGATAACTGTACATAAGCTAAAATCTAGTCTATTCATGAGAATCAGAGCAAAGGTTATTTCCCTGGAGTCCTAATAATCCTCAAAAATAATAAAACATTAGCAATACCCCTGCTGCTCTGTCCTAAATCACAAAATTTTGAAAAACCAAAATTAAATTCTATATGGAGCAAAGATTTAAACATTAAAAAGGTGAAAATATTAGGGGAAAATACAGGCAAATCTTATCATATTTCCTATTTTTAGGGGTGGAGGAGATCTTCATAGATACAACACAAAAAGCTTGACTATAAAAAAAAACCAAAGAGCCGAAAGCTATTATATTAAAAGATAATGATTATGCAGGAGAAATATTTGAACCATAATGGATAAAAGATTATTATTCATCCATACAGTGTAAATTTTACACATCTTTTTCAAATATTTTTGCAGCAAAACACATAATACAAAATGTATCATTTTAGTAATTTAAAAAAACATACAGTTTAGTGATTTTAAGCATATTCACATTGTTGTACATCATCACCATCAGCCGTATGCAAAACTTTTTTTTTGACTCACCCACACTGAAACTCCGCCTGGTAAACAGAACCTCCATACCTCCTCCACACTGGCACACTGGCCCCTGGCAACCAGCATTCTTTCTATCTCTAAATTTGATAATTCTAGGTACCTTATGTAAATAGAGTCATACTTTTAGTATAGAGAATGAGGGACATCCCAAACCTGCCTGCTCTATATGGGTTCTGCCATCTATAACATTAAGACAAAACATACTCTGGTACGTAAGCCCTTCAATAGAAAAGAACATGAATACAATTAATGTACAAGAGAAAGAGAAAGAATATAGTTAAGTAGTTTCCTCATGAAGCACCCACAGTTACCCTTCCCCTACTGAGCAAATGCCCATCCCAACAGGGTTGGCCCAAAGCAGGGCAGCTTAGGCCCCAAAGCTGGCCACAAATCTAAGGCAGCTTCTGGTGGGGACCCATGGGAAAGGGGCAGAAGGGGTCAAGCAAGTCTGGGAGGAAAAGAGCACAATCAAAATACAGGTTAGTTTCCCATGAGTCTCTCATCCACATCTGTTTTAAGTGTCCCTCAAGTTCCTGGTTCAAGTCCATGGCCAAGAAGCAAGTACAACTTCTTCTTCACATGTCTCTCCATTCCATGTGCCTCCTCCAAGTTTTCTCTTCGTTTCCCTTCCTAATCTTTTCTAGTCGCCTCTCCTCCCCCCACCCCCGCCCCAGCTCCCCTTTCTCAGAGTGGGGCAGGTAACCCTGAATCTCTCCTTTTTCTAGGGGTTACACTGCTACAATACAGCATGTTCTTTTTTATTACTATTTACTTTATCTAGCATAATGTTCTTAACATTCATCTGTGTTGTCCCATGTGTCAGACTGCCTTTTTTAAAAGGCTGAATAATATTCCATTTCATGCATACACACTATCCTTTCCTCCATCAACAGATATTTAGGTTTTAGGATATTGTGTACAAATCGTTTTTTAAAAGACAAATACTCCAGTGAATGGATGCAAGTACAAGAAATCTACTCTGCATGAACTGGAAGTTGACGAAGAAGAGAGCTACAAAGGAAAAGAAACCCTACATTATCACCCTTGGGTGGCAAACCTGGAAGTGTGAAGCATGACCATTTTTCTCACATAATTCCTGTAGAATTTTGACGCTGCTTCAGGGACAAAAGCGGCTTTGCACATTTTTTAATATCCCCTACAGCCCTACTGAACTGCCAGGGGGAGCATCCCTCAAATTACTTCCCTAAGTGCTAGTACTTTTCTGATGTTTCCATTTGTTAGTGATAAAACTACAAAGCTGAACAGACTGTGGCAGACAAGTCCCCATCCCCAGCCTGACTTTACCCTTAAGCCCTGTCATTTTATTGTGCATTTTTGCAGAATCTCGGGTTTCTCAGGAAGGTGTACAGTAATAACGTCATTATTTCTACAGCCAGAAACAAAGATGATATTTCATGCCCACTATCTTGGGGAGAAGAAAGCTAGGCTGCAATTCAGAGAAAAAGACCAGAGAAAAAGGTGCAGGAGGAAAATGTAGATGCTTCAATGTCAATAAACTATTTACCTGTCTATGATTATAAAATGACTTTTATACTCTATGAAGGCACTGATAGTGACATGGATAACTGCTAGTAGGCTATACAGTTCAAGATAAAAACATCTTTTCTGGCAGTCAATAATAATGTTTGCAGTAAGACACAAAGCCATCTTATATGAAGGTGACTGACTTCTGAATCATGGCCACTGTTAGCACAGTGGCCCTTAGAATTAGTCATTTCAATTACTGCTCACTCACTGCGTATCAGGTTAAAGTTTCATCCTTATCCCTTCCCCCATCAACTATTTCACTTTTTATTTTTTATTTTATCAAGCTTATTTATTTTCTTATATCAGTGTTCATTTTTGGACAGTATTTTACTTCTCCCCTCAGCTGTAGTCCCCATAATTCTCATATCACCGCAGCACTTAAGATCCATTACCACAGTCCCCTGTGCTCTTCCCTCCCCTGTTTTGATCCTCTTCTCTCTCCTTCCCCTGCTGCATGTCTCAGGTCTATGGTCAGTTTGCTAGTTTTGTCTTTTTCTTGATCTTTTGTTCAGTTTCTCTATATTCCACAGGAAAAAGAAATCATCTAATATTTATCTTAATTATCACTTTCCTTCTGACTTATCTTAATTATCACTTTTCCTTTTGGTGAGTATATCCTTTCCAGCTCCATCCATGTTGCTACAAATGACATGAATTTTTTGATTGCTGCATTCTGTGCGTGCAAGCGTGCATGTGCGTGTATGTACACAACAACTTTTTTTTAATCCATTTGTCTATTTTGGGCCAATTAGATTGTTTCCATACCTTAGCTATTGTAAATAATGCTGCAATAAACAAGCTAGTTCATTTTTAAAATGGTTAAAATCAAAACTTTATAATGGCTAAAATTACTATGTCCTATCAAGCATATCAAATTATAAACATCATTATTTTCAATTTACCTACAACTTCTTTTAGCATTAAGTATATGGTACTTAGTAAGCAAGGTACTGCAGTTAAAATGAGTCTCACTTAGGGTTTTCTTGGCAGCTGGTAGGGCACACATTCCTTTCCTTTCTCAGAAATGTGTCAATGCAGAGCCAAAGAAAATGTTAAAAACAGGCAAGGTGGGAAGCAGAGAGGTTGCTGTGAACTTTGAGAAGCAAAGAGATGACTGTGAAGTTTGGGAAGTGGCAAGATGGTGCTGAAATTTGCAGGACAACAATTAAGGCATCTATTTAGAGTCACCAGTAGGAATGGATGAAAAAAAAAAAAAAAACAAAAAATACAAAACAAAAACAAGTTACTATACACCCAGCTTCTGCAAGGCTTTGTGCTGATGAGTAAGAACACTATCCACAAAAGCAAAGGGTGAACTTAAGAAACTAGGGCCTGAAGATAGTTTTACTGAAATGGAAAATTGTAAGCAGCCCAGAATAAGGCACTTTCCCAGCCCTGCTGTGCTGCCCCACTGTCAGAAATAGGGTCAAGGTAACTACCCATTAGCTTCTGTTTATCAAAACTGCCAACTAAAGTTACTTAGTTTCTGCACAACAACCAGCTTTCACCTCTCAGAGAAAATCACCTGCTTGAGGCCTGCAACTAGAAACACTTAAAACCCCATTCCCTTGACTTCCAGCACTCAATCTTGAGGGAATTATCCCACTGAGGCCACCAGTGAAGGAAAAAGCCTCTCTCTCCACCTGTCTGAATGTTGTCTGGTGATTCCAGGTCCAGCGCTGTGTTACCACCAGTACTTGGTGTGCTTTGTTACCAATACATGCTATATTTACTACACATAGCATATCCGTTAATTCCCAGGACAGTTACTACATGCAAAAAGCAGTCTCTCAAAACAGTTGTCCAGATTAAGCAACCTTTAGAGATTACACTGTGTCAGAGGAAAGCAGGCAGATACAGACCCCTCCTAGGACAAGCATCTCCCACAAACATGTAGACCAGGCTGTATTCAGCCAAGATCACCTTGTCCTCATGACTATGTCACACAAAGACAGGTCACCCATGGTTATAGCTTGCACCATCCCGTTCCCAACAGCATAGCCTCCTGCTAGCAAAAGGCAGTGCTGGTCAACAGGGAGGAGATCCACTGTCCACAGCATTACAAACTAGTTACCACTCCAGCTACCCACCTGCCCATTTCTCCATGCACTGAATGAGAATTATCAAGATCATAAACATTCAAGAATGTCAAGTATTTGGATCTCTTTGGAAGAAGAGCAATTTTAAACCAATGAGTCAAAAATAAAAATAAACCATGAGTCATTGTGGCTTAACTGTTGAGTTGGGAGAGAAGCTAAAACAATGAGGATAGTTGCAAAATCTAAACTGTGCTGAATCCAATTTATTATAATCTTCTCTCAAAAATATCAGTAGATGTTAAATAGATGTCTGTCCTTTATTTCTCTCAAGACAAATGCCAGCACCAGCAACCCCTAGCATCAAAACAATGCTGGCTAGTGCTGTCTGAGGAGACAAGCATGGTTGGTTAGCATGTGCCCACTAACCAAGCATCACCAGGAAAGCAGCAGACAAGAGCCAGAGGAGGAGGATGCCGCAGGAGGAACAAGGGCAGGACCAGCCACAATGTGCACAACAAAATCAGCAGCATCCCTGGTTATTTTCATCTGTGCTTTCGTTTGTTTCCTTTTCCTTACAAAGCTACACATTTAAATGATGTAGTATTTTACATAGTCTTTATATAGCACTATATACTTTTCATTCAAAGGGACATTTGAAAATAATACAAAGCCTGAAAAAGGAAGTATACACAGGATTCAGAACTAAAAGAGCAGAGAATAACTCAGTAAGCAGAGACAATACTAGTATAAACTACATTTGAAATCTAGGCATTCCCAGGGCAAGGGCATTAAAATAAGAATTTTCAGCCATAAATTCAGATAGTTAAAGAGCTAAATACAATGGCTAAGAATAGAGAGCTCTGAAAATAAAAACATGCTATTATTTGAACATTAAAATGTCATTGTATATTCATCTAATTAGCAATATGAAAAGATAGAAATCTAATTTGTTATAAATTACACAGAAAACTGGACTAGCAATTAAGATTCATCTAAGTCAACCTCCCATTATTTAGAGGTTGACAACTGGCTAATATCTTGCATATGTCTATTGCTCTTCATTTATACATGGGGGGTGGGGAGGGAGAAGTTAAGTGTAGACAGGAGCTAATGTACAGAAAGAAAGAGAAAAGAGAAGGCACAAATGCAAATCAGCTCACTATTTTTACACTGGATCCTCCAATAACTAGATTTGCTGAAGGGAAAAAACTCAGATTCCAGGAAGGTTTCTGTCCTAAGTATTTCCAGTATAATGTAAACTATCTGCAGATGTTTGGAAGCAGCACAAGATAATGGAAATCAAAGAGACATGTATTTAAAACCAACCTCCACAACTCATTAGTTCTGTGACCCTAATAATAAAGTTAATTAATCCTTTTAAGTTTTTCATCTGTAAAATAAGATTTAATACTATCTACTTTGTAGGACCATTGTTGGTTTCAGTAAAAAAAGATATCTATGTCTTTTAGCAGAGGCTTTCCACATGTTCTTCCTATCCCCACCTACAAAGATAATAGAACACAACTGGAAGGTATGCCACACAATACAGTATGGCTTATATTTTAAAATAGTTTGGTGGAAAGGAAAACAAAAGTGAAAATACACAGGACATCAAACTAAAGAGTTTCTGCACAGCAAAAAAGAAAAACTAGCATTAGAACAGAAAGGTAATCTACAAAATCAGAAAAAAATATTTACGCATCACACAGATAAGAAGTTAACTTCCAGGATCTACAATGAACTCATACAACTCAACAAAGAGAAAACAAAGGACCCAGTCAAAAACTAGACAGAAGAGCTAAAAGGACATAAAAGGACACTTCTCCAAAGATACACAGAGAGCCAGCAGATACGTGAAAAAAATGCTCATCATTTCCGATGCAAATGCAAAGCAAAAGCACAGTGAGATACCATCTTGTTCCTGTGAGAATGGCCCATATAAAAAATAACAAAAACAAACAGAAACAGAAACAAATGCTGGTGAGGGTGTAGAGAAAAGGAATCCTTATACACTGGTCCAGACACTGTGGAAATCAATATGCAGGTTTCTCAAAATACGAAAAATAGATCTACCATAAGATCCAACATTTTCAGTTATCTGCTCAAAGAACAAAAACATTAATTCAAAGTGCTATATGCACTCCTACCTTCACGCAACACAATTTACAACAGTCAAGTTATGGAAGCAACCTACATGCCCATCAATAATGTGTATATATTGTGGTAGATGTGGTACAGATACACAATGGAATAGTACTCAGCTATAATAAAAAAGTAAACCTTTGCTGTTTGTGACAATATGAATGGAACTAGAGGGAATAAAGCTACAAGTGAGATAAATCTGAAGGAGAAAGATAAACGCCAAATGTGGCATTTCACTCAAATGTAGAATTCAGAAAAAAACAAAAGGAACTGACAAACTAAACCAAAACAAGCCCTAGAAACATGAAACATGACTGCAAAGTGAGACTACTGAAGAAGAGAAGGTGGGGGGGGGGGAGCGCTGGAGGGAAGGTGAGGAGAGGACCCAA
This sequence comes from Uropsilus gracilis, assembly GCA_004024945.1. NCBI lineage: Eukaryota > Metazoa > Chordata > Mammalia > Eulipotyphla > Talpidae > Uropsilus > Uropsilus gracilis. Next base: position 7,431 of record PVHY01010093.1, read on the forward strand.
TGGCCTAGAGTAAAGGACTATGGATGCTTTGATAGTGGGAGTGGCATGGTGACATACATTAGAAGAGATGTGAACTTGTTCCCCTAAATCACATACAATGTTGCAAACCAATGTTATCTCAATAAAGAAAAAATGAAAATTATCAGTTGTGGAAGAGTTGTGACTGAAATAATTTTAAAATAAGCTTTTATTTTTCGACAAGGGGAAATGAAATATATTCATAGACAATTTATTTAAATAGAAACAACTAAATGATATTCCTCACAGTCAGTCATCCATAGTATTAAGGATAATTCTTGGTAAAGCAGCAAAAGTACAATATAAAATATGTCCAAGTATGAATTTCCATCAAAATGTTAGTAAATCACTTGCAGAGAAAGTATCATAGTTGAAACTCTGTTCCATTGAAATTCTGAACTGTTCTAAAGTTCTCCTTTAAGGAATAAACTTATCTTTCAGTGACAACTGAGCAAATCAGTCATCATATCCAGACCAGGGTCCCAGGACACTCAGGGTGCGCCAGGTCACTGATGACGGTAGGGAAAATGAGCCCCCAATAACCAGTCACTAAAATCCTATTTGGTGAGAACTTTCTCGCTAAAAATTCACTTGTAAAACTTAATCCAACACTTATTTATTTTTATATTGGCTGGTTTAAAGATTATCACATAAAAAAACAGAATGAAAAGGAAGTGCATCATATAAAAGGCTTTATGTTAAACACAGCAGCCAAGCCTACTTTTAAACAAAAGCTGAAACCAAAGGTTAAACTTTTAGCTGAATGGTTTTCACTTATGTATGTGTGTATGTTTACATACATGTGTGTTTACACACATACACATAGGTCCCAAATAACAGTCAACACCACAATATCACAATTGTTTTGTTAATGAAAAAGGCAATAGAGACAACAAAACATCATTGACTTGGGAGTGTACAGCACTTTGCAGAACATAAGAGGCTTTGAGCAGATTTACATTTTGTTTTCCTTAATCTAATATTAAAGTTACCTCGCAGCATTTCCTAAAACTCCTGGAGCAGTGACAGCCATTCCCAAGGTGGCACGAGCAGCTCGCCTGGGAGAGATCTAAAGTGACATCTCTCTTATACATATTTCTTAAGTCAATAAAGCTTATACAATTCCTATAAAACTAAAAATCAGCCTACAGAGTAATAAAACTGATCAAGGATATAACTGGCCTTAGTATATGGATTGTTCTTACTATAAAATCAGAAAAAATAAGAATTTTCTCTTACTACTTCTAGATCCCAAAGCAAATGAACAAATGAAAAAAAAACAGCCCTTGCCTTTAGTAAGAACATCCCCTCAGCACCCAATGGAAACTCAGATTTACAGAAATCAATGAAGAACAATGGTAAATATGGAGTAGATATAAAAGACTTATTTCTCCTTTCCTGGAAAGATAACTGATGGGTAAAGTAAAAATAACATTGTACGGTGGGGCTGATAGAGTGTGTAGCAGCAACAAGACAGATTGGTGAGGAGGGATAGAATTCTATCTATTTTGGAAGAATGGGAAGAGTACAATCTCCTTTCTCCCTAATTAAATGTGACTTTTAATGAAATCTCCCAAGAAAGCAATGAACCTCTTTTAGAGAAGTTTTCCAATCAGTCTTCATAAAACTACATACAACAGAGGCTGGGCACGGTGGCTCGTGCCTGTAAGCTTCAGCCTATGAAGCGGCCAGGGCAAGGGATCGGGGTTCAAGTTCCACCTGGGGCCCATAGCAAGACCTAGTTCCAAAAAAATAGCTGGGCATGGTGGCGCATGCCTGTAATCCCAGCTACCAGCTGAGGCTGGGGATTGCTTGAGTCTGTGGTACCCCGGGCAACATGAGCCTGCGGTTTCATAGGCAAAAATAGCGAGACCTTGTCTCAAAAACAAAAAACAAACAAACAAAAAAAGACATACAACAAACACAAGAATAGGTAGGAATACACTGAAAAGGGAGAGCAATAAAAAATATTAACACATGTTAATTTAAATTGTGTGTAATACAGACATACACAGGGATGTGAACAAAACAGAAAGTTCTGATATAGAGCATTATCAAACACATTAACAATGATGTATCTCAAATCACTGAGGCAAAGACAGCCTTTTTAATAAATCAGATTAGTATAACTGGATAACAATTTGGAAAAAGATAAAACTAAACCAATTCCTCAGAGCTATACAGAAGAAAAGGACAAGTGAATTCCTCTTTAATATAGGTATAGAGGAAGGCTTCTTACCCATGATTAATAATCTAGATATGGGGAGAAAATATTGATAAATTTAATTGCACAAAACAAACTCTTGCACAAGCAAAGTCAAGCTGGGAGAAAATAATTGCAATGTATAGCAATAGCAGTTAATACCTCTAAACATACAAAGAGTTTTCAGAAATGAAGAATAACAACCTATTTTTCAAAAGATGAAATAGAAGACAAATCACACGTATAAATAAAAAGGCTTTTCAAATGCCAAAATATTCAATTTGATAGATCAAATTAGATAGAGGCAAGAAAAGAAATCAAAGCTGAACCATGATAAGAAACCACTTTCCAGCCATTTCACTGACAAAAACTGAAAAGCATGATCATAATCTCTGCTGGCAAGGTTCTGGAAGACAGACATTTAATCATTACTCATGGGAATGCAAAATGTGACAACTCCTGCAAAGGAGAATTGGTATTACCAAACAAAACTATACATGCACTTCCCTTTTGATCAGGCAATCCTACTTTTAGGAAGTAGAACATTACTGTTGGAACATTGTTGGAACATTACTTCCAACAATGTGAGAATATATATTTAAAGGAACACAAATATGTGAGTATAGAACAACTGAATAAATTTAAATAGCGCAAAGGCCTCTGAACTGAAGTAATTTTAGAAGATACAGCTGAGTACACAATAAGCAAAGTACAAAAGTATTGAGATATAACTCCCATATCATACAACTAAATCATTTGAAATGTACAACTATGCGACTTTAAGTGTATTTCAAACTAGAAAACTACAATTCAAGATAGCAGCTATGGCTAGTGCAAGGGCCAAGCTGACTGGGATGGACAGAAGAATTACTCCTGGAAAAAGAACTCTTCTTGACCCGAGTGGTTATTACAAGCTTAATACTTGCATTTAACCTATAAATCTGACTTGTGTGGCTTTCTGTGCCTGCCTTCGTTTTACAATAAAATCATAAACATATATATATATATATATACATATGCAACAAAAATAGAAATGTCGTTTTACATTTTCTAATAGAAAAGTTTCTTACACATATCTAAGATAAGGAAAGCCAACACTGGTAGCAGGCCAGAAAAGATGAATCAACTTTTTAAAAACTGCTCTTGAAGTGAGACCAAAACTGAAACCCATTTGGCTTTTGCTATGTATTTGAAAAGCATACTGATAATCTAAATCTAGTAACCATTTTCTAATTCTTGTTTATTAAGTGGTTGAGACAAGTTAAATATTGCTATCATTTGTGTCAGAGAATAACAACATTTTATAAAACTCAATGTAGCATGTTTGTCTTTCCAGTCTTCTAAATTACAGCATCCTTTATAATTAAACTTTTTTTCTTATAAATTATATGGCTTTGAATGACTGGACAAAATTTCCTTAATGTAGAGAAAATTAATCTACCTTTTTAAATGGAAGTTAATGCTGTTGATTTCTCATCACACACATGAAATTGCACATGCCTCTACTTTTGTATTTTTAAGAAAAGAACCATAAGGGGTTTATGTGAAGCAAAATAAATCAGAAGGAGAAAGGCAAATACCAGATGATTTCATTCATGTGGAATAGAGAAACAAAACAAATGAAGCCAAAGCAAACCCTAGAAATCTGAATGCAGAACTGAAGTTACCAGAAGGGGAAAGTTGAGGTGGGGTGTAAATAGGGAGGTGGCCCAATGGGCTGTGGTGGAAGATTATAAGTGGTGACGGTGTGGTGTGAATACATACATCTGGGCAGGTATGAACCTATACCTCTAAAACACATAGTGTTTTTTAGTTTTTTTTTTTTTAAGATTTATATATATATATCTATATATATATATATCATATCATTGTAATCCCTGCGGTCACCCACTACCTCCCCTTGCTGGCTGCTCCAGCTGATTTCCCCCCACCCCATTTGTGTACTTTTGTTTCATTGTCCATATATTAGTGAAACCATTTGGTTTCTGTCTTTTGCCTTCTGACTTGTTTCTGCCAATATGATTTCTTCTAGGTTCATCCATGTTACCATAAAATCATCAAATTTGTCATTTTCAATTGATAAATAATATTCCATTGTGTATATATATCACATCTTTTCATCCAGTCATCTGTCTTGGGACATTTGGATTGTTTCCATGTTATCATATAATTATAAATGGTGCTGCAGTAAACATCCAGGCACAGATGTCCCTTTGTACAAGCACTGAGGTCTCCTTTGGGTAGATTCCCAGAAGAGTAATTGCTGGGTCAAATGGTAGTTCCATTTTCATTAGTTTGCGGGTCCTCCATACAATTTTCCATAGTGGCTGAACCAGTTTACATTTCCAGCAGCAATGTAAGAGTGTTCCTTTGTCTCCACAACCATGCCAGCACTTGTTGTTGCCCATTTTTTGGATGTGGGCCATTCTTACTGGTGTAAGGTGGTATCTCATTGTGGCTTTGTTTTGCATTTCCCTGATTGCTAGTGACACTGAGTATTTTTTCATGTGCCTGTTGGCCATTTGTACATACAGTGTTTTAATCCAACCTTACCACAGTAAAAATAACATGATTTCTTAAAGATCCATATTAGTCCCTTGCTGATGAAAATATTCCTGGAAAATAAATTCTAGATTCCACTCTAAATTCCAATAACATCTAAAATCACTAGGTAATGGTAATACCAGGCAGAAAAGGCAAATAGAGTAAGGTAATTTTAACTTTAGAACTAGGAAAAACTGGTATTTCTCAAATAGTAATTGTGCAATTTGTTTCTCAAAATCATAAGAGCTTATTAAAAACAGAAATGCCAAGGGTCTGCACAAAAGCAATTAAATCAAAATCCACAGGGTAGAGCTAACATCTATTAATATTTGTATAAAATTTCAGTTCCCCTTAGAAAGCAAAAAGGGTAGTGTATAAATAATATGAATTCTGAACCCTACCTGCAAACAATGCATGACTCAAGGTATGACCATAGAAAGGAATGATGTGCAAGCAAAAGGCATTGTATTGAAGATCCTCAAAGCCATTCAGGCTCCTGGTAGGGCCCCTCAGCACAACCCTACCTAGGCCTAGGTGGGGACAAGGTGAGCCCTGTGCCATTGGGGCCTCAGGGTCTAGGGGGAGCCAGCCTCCCCCTCCACATGGGCTGGGGTTGGGGGGTTGGGCAGTTTCAGTTTACTCCCACTTCAACCAGATCTACACTAGGCATCAGAAAATCAGGCAGTCCAGCTGCAGACATACAGGCAATGAGAGGAACCAATCAAGGCCCTGAATATACACTCATCACCTGGGGAGGACACAGACAGACCATGATCAGAACCACAAGAGAAAAGACTGTGAAACTAGTTATTGTGATGACCTGTCACAAAACTCCATCTAAATCTCCAAGGGCAGGGGAATCAAACCCCAGGTCCAGAGATGTGTGCAACAAGAGTGAGGCTCCCTTCTCCAATGGGGGAGGAAAACCTCAGAGGAAAGCCTCAGTTCTGCAGCCACAAGGCAGAACTGAAAACCACAAGAGTTGTTCCAACTGATGAAGTCAGTCCCCACCCAGGAACTTCTCCATTGGCAATAACTGGGAGTTGGGTTCCCAGTCCCAGATGCCAGAACTATAAGGCTCAGAAGCAGCATCATGTGACAGCATCAGAATGGATGGGTCAGCCACTAAAATGAGGAGGCACAGAACCCATTGACCACACAGGAATGGAGAAAAAGAGACAGTATCCTCCACCACAGGACACCAAAATCAAGGAGCCTGGAGAACCATACCACAACCTGCCCTACAAGAGGTTCCTGATGTGCTTGGCCTGGCTGCCTGTCTCGTGCTTACTCCTGGATATCCGAGAAGCCTGATCTGCTGTGGTCTAGGAGAGCAGGTACTCACCTACAGAAAGGACATTGTTCCAAAAGAAAACAGGTAAGACCAGTGAGCCAAGCATTAATCTACAACTTGCAGTGAGAGAGGCACTGGAGTGACCAGAGTCGGGAAGGGGGAAATGGAGAATGGAGTGGTAGTGTAGGGGTACATTATTGATGGGAGGGCCATACCTAAGAGGAACAATAACTATATAAAGAAGACTGATGTATGAAAATAAAAAATAAAGTCATTGTATTTTTTAAATGTACCATCTTAACCCTCTTTAGTGGACAGTTAAATGGTATTAAATACAGATTGTACATCCAATCTCCAGGTCCTTTTTTCCATCTTGCAGAATTGAAAGTGTACACCACACCCTCTAGCAACTCCCCATTTCCCCTTCCCCAGTCCCTGGCCACTATCATCTACTTTGTCTTTGAGTTGGATGACCTGACTTCCTTCTCTTGGTCTTACTATTTTCTGTTCATACTTCATGATATTCCTTTCAGAAGTAGTCTCATTCCTCAATATGACATTTCCCTCTCCTCCCCACCCTGGCCCTAAATCTGACATCTTAAGCCCAGACTCTCTTTTACCTTCCACCTATTATTTTTTTTTTAAGGACATAAGCCTCTTCTAATTAGAAAAGTAATCCATGTTCAAAGCAAAACACTTGAAAAATATAAAGAAAAGGAGCATTAGTTCCTCCATTCCTAAGCCCTAAAATGAAACACTATTAACATAAACAGTGTTAAGTCCTTAGGGTCATTATTTCCTGTGTCTGTTTCTTCACATACAGATGTGAATATTTTCACTGGTGTTAAAACATATAGACTGGATTTTTCTTTCCTAGTTTTATCAATTCTATTGATCTTTTATCCTCTCCTTCCTGCAAAGGCCAATAACTCATTGTTCTCCCTGCATTTAGACTTGTACCTTTAAGCCTCCTGCCCTGTTCTCCACTAGAGTCTCCTGATTTGCAAATCTCATTGCTGCTTTTACTTAAAATTCTTGAATTACTATTACATAGAAAATAAGATCTAAACTCTTTAGGACTCCTTGGAGAACACTGTTATCGGATCAGGACCCAAGCTCCTCAGCCTCACCCTGCCACTCCCTATCTGCCACTTTATCTGCAGTCATGGGAACAGGCTCCCTTCTCCAGCCCTCCAGTATACAGTGATATCTTGCCTCCATGCTTGCCTCTTAACTCTTCTCTCTGGTATGACTCTCCCTTTATCTTGTTCATCTATCCCATTCCTATGCATTTGTAGAAGCTTCAGGAAGAATGCCCAGTACATGCAGTCTCCTCTTGCTTCTCCAGTCAGATCAGTGGTCCTCTATAATCATCACCGTAACATCCCAGACTTTCCTCTACAGCTAAACTATCACCCACTTCCCATGAATCATTTGTGTGTGTGCCTGTATGGTCATTGGCAAGGGTCCCATCTAATTCATCTTTGGATCTCTAGTCCAATGGCAAAGTACATAAAAGAACACTCAACAAAATAATTGACAATTTCCTAAAGATACTCTATTTTAATTTTTATTAACTTAAATTTGTTTGCTCTTGATAATTTTTTTGTGCTTTTCTACAAAGCCCAGTTGCAATCACTTATGACCATAAATTCACTCACTGACACTGAATTTTATTTTATTTTTTAAGTGATGCTGTTATCGGGGGATAGGGGCTACCCCCTTTTGAATTCCTTTTTACTATGGGTTCTTCCGCCTGCACACAGCAGCTGCTGGGATATCGAACCTTAGCAACCAGGATAGAAAAGAAGTTTATTTCCAGATACAGGAAAAACAAACTAAAAGAGTCCAGACCCTCACAAATGTTCCAAATGAAACAGAGCCCCACTTCCACTCCTCAAGGAGCTTCATGGGGTTTACCTCAGTCTTAGGGAACTTTTGGTCGAAAATGCCAGGTAGTGTCCTTAACTCCCGATCCTGTCGCTCCAGTTGGCACTAGATGAATCCAACCAACACAGGTGGGTCTCAGGCAGGTCTCTCCGAGGCAGGCCTATCTGAGTTTCACCGTGGCTCTGCACTTCACCAGGTGACCTCTCTTCTGCCTTCACACAGCTCTCGATCCTCAGAAACCCGAGTGCCAGGGAGGTGGGGAAGCTCCAAGGGACTCAGCTCCTGGGTCCTTCTACTCCTTCCCCACCTGATGCCCATTTCCAGGCTCTCACTCTGACTCTGCTCTCCAAACTCCTCTCCAAAATCATATCTATATCTCTAACTCTCACCTTCTTCCTTCCTCTCCTTTTTTAGCCTTTTCTTTGTTACCAATTCACAGCCAAACCCTTGGTGGTCTGTACCTCCCTTTTCCCTCTGGGCTGGCCTTGGGAGACACCACCTCAGGACCCTGCATTAGCATAATCCCAAATCTGCCCAGATAATCACTTTACAGTAAAAAGGGGAAGTGGCCTTAAATGGCTTCAGGCTAGTCTTAGTCTCTGTGTATTTCAGATGCACATGATAGCAACGCCCACATTCCTTTCTCTGTGAAAGGAATTGGGTCCCCGGTTTCAATGCTACTAAGATTGTTCTCTTAGGCTGCTGACATGGACACAAAAATAGTTAGTTCCAACTCCCCTAAAGAGGTAGAGGGATCTCCAGGTCTCTGGGAGGGACCCATCCCCGCACCACCTTCACCACCATCCCTGGGAGCCAGCCTCCCGCAGCCAGGTTCCTGAGGAAACCCACCCGACCCTTCCCCCACTCAGGTGAGCCACTGGAAGTCACTGGCGCGGGCACTGCAAGCGGCGCCAGTGCAAATTACTAAACTAAAATACAGATCTACTTTCAACCTGGAAAACATTCCCATCAGCATGCCAACCAACACAAGATCCATGGTTTCTCAATATGTAGAACAAGTTAGAAAGCAAAACACAGTAAGGAGAAAAACTATAGACATGCAAGCAAACCCTACAGGAAATAATCCATCACCAACAAAGAAAAGACAATCTCCGGAAAACACTGAAGAAATGACGTGTATCTCTGAAAAAGATTCCAGCATCAAGACGTTAAATGCACACAAAAATTAAGAGAAGAATTAGAAAAAAAGGACAACAGTATGATAGAAGCATTTAATGCACTAAGGGAATAAGTAGAAACATATAAAAAATCCCTAAAATTAAAATTGAAAGAGACTCAAGATTTAAGTGTTGCAACAGATGAGTTCAAAAATGCACAGAAAACCCATGAAAGCAGATTAGATGAAATAGAAGAACGAATCAGCACACTTGAGGGTACAGAAATAGAAAGGGCAAAGAAAGAAAAAGAGAGAGAGAAACAAAGTAAGAGGACTGACGACAAGCTCAGAGATATGTCAGATTGCTTACGGAAAAGAAACGTAAGAGTAATAGGAATCCTAGAAGGAGAGAAGAGAGTCATGGGAACTGAGATTCCCATTCAATATAATTACAGAGAACTTCCCAAATCTGAAGAAAGAAAATAGGAATATACAGGAAGCCAAAAGGACACCAAACTACTTTAATGAAAGAAAAGCCACCGTAAGAGACATCATCGTAAAACTTCCAAGAACCCAAGATAAGGAAAAAAATAATGAGAATGGCTAGAGAAAAGAAACAGATAACCTACAAAGGAAAATCCATTAGACTGGCCTCAGATTTTTCTGAAGAGACACTCCAGGCAAGGAGAGAATGGAGTCACATCTACAAAAAACTCCAAGAAAAAATGTGCCAGCCAAGAATACTCTACCCTGCAAGGCTATCCTTCCTCTATGAAGGAAAAAACAGAACCTTCTCTGACAAGCAAAATTTCCAGAAATTTGCCACCACTAAATCCCCACTCCAAGAAATTTTGCAGGAGGCCTCAAGATCAAAACCATAAGAAGAACAAATGCAAAACAGAAAAACAAAATAAAATCCAAAATGACCACCAGGAAACCATTAGAATCTCAAACATCAATAATCACCCTAAATGTCAATGGTCTACTCAGCCATCAAAAGATGAAGAGTTGCAGGCTAGATCAGAAAACAGAACTCAACATTCTGCTGCCTCCAAGAAACACATCTGATCTCTAAGGATAAGCATAGACTGAAGGTGCAGGGCTGGAAAATTATACTACAAGCAAACGGCCCCCACAAGAAAGCAGGAGTTGCCATTCTTGTATCAGATAGAGCAGACTTCAAATTAACAAAAGTGACAAAAGATAAAGACGGCCACTACCTAATGGTTAAAGAGTCAATCCACCAAAAATATATAACACTAATCAACATATATGCACCTAATGAGGGAGCACCAAAATTCATAAAAAAAAAAAAGAAAAAAGAACTACTAATAGAACTGAAATCAAATACTGATGAAAATACATATGTGGTAGGAGATTTTAACACTCCACTCTCAACAAAATATAGATCAACAAAACAGCAACTACACAAAGAAACCAAAGCTTTAAAGGAAGAGCTAGACCAAATGGACCTAATAGATATATACAGGACACTACACCCCCAAGAAAAAGAATACACTTTTTTTCAAATGCACACGGCTCATTCTCTAAAATTGATCATATATTAGGCCACAAGACAAACCTGAACAAATACACAAAGATTAAAATAATACCAACCTTTTTCTCTGATCATAAAGGCATCAAATTAGAAATCAACAATGAAGAGGCTGGACACGGTGGCTCGTGCCTGTAAGTTTCAGCCTATGAAGTGGCTGGGGCTAGAGATCGTGGTTCGAGTCCCACCTGAGGCCCACAGCGAGACCTAGTTCCAAAAAACTAGCTGGGCATGGTGGTGCACACCTGTAATCCCAGCTACCTGGGAAGCTGAGGCTGGGGACTGCTTGAGTCCGTGGTACCCCGAGCAACGAGAGAGAGCCTGCGGTTCCATGGGCAAAATAGCGAGACCTAGTCTCAAAAAAAAGAAAAGAAAAGAAAAGAAGGAGAGAAGACACTAGATGGAGACTGAACAACAGGCTTCTGGAAGATAACTGGGTAAAAGAGGAAATCAAAGAAGAAATTAAAACCTACATGGAGGAAAAGGACAATGACGACACAACGTTCCAAAATGTGTGGGATGCAGCAAAAGTACTATTAAGAGGAAAGTTCATAGCAATACAGCCCAAATAAAAAGAATTGAAATAGCCCAAAGAAATACTCTAATCTCCCAACTTAAGGACTTAGAAAAAGAGCAACAAAAAAATTCAAAACCCAGCAGAAGACAAGAAATAAGAAAAATAAAAGCCAAGATTAATGAAATAGAAACCAAAAAAATCATCAAAAAGATAAACAAAACCAAAAGCTGGTTCTTTGAAAAAATAAATAAAATTGACAAACCCCTTGCAAGGCTTACAAAGAAAAGAAGAGAGAAAACACAAATAAACAGGATCATAAATAAAAATGGAGATATTACAATAGACCCAGCAGAAATCCAAAAGATAATTAGAGACTACTACGAACATCTATACGCAAAAAAATACAGCAACCTGGAAGAGGTGGACAAATTCCTAAACAATACAGTCATCCAAAATTGAACAAAGAAGAAATAGAGAACTTAAACAGGTCAACACAAGCAGTGAAATTGAGGCAGCCATCAGAACTCTCCCTAAAAACAAGAGCCCAGGTCCAGATGGTTTTACAAATGAATTCTACCAAACATTCAAAGAGGAACTAACACCGGTACTATTAAAACTCTTTCAAAAAATTGAGAAAGAAGGAAAGCTACCAAATACCTTCTATGAAGTAAATATTACATTAATTCCAAAACCAAATAAAGATAGTGCAAAGAAAGAGAGCGACAGACCAATCTCCCTAATAAACACAGATGCAAAAATTCTAAACAAAATCCTGCCAAACCAAATCCAACATTGCATAAAAAGGATCATCCATAATGACCAAGTGGGATTCATCCCAGGGGCACAGGGATGGTTCAACATCCGAAAATCAATCAACATAATCCATCACACCAACAAAGAGAAAAACAAAAATCATATGATCATATCAATAGATGCAGAAAAAGCATTCAATAAAGTTCAGCATCCTTTCATGATGAAAGCCCTGGAAAAAACTGGTATAAAAGGAACATACCTCAACATAATAAAAGCTATATATGACAGACCCACAGCAAATATCATCCTCAATGAGGAAAAAATCATTTCAATTAAGGTCTGGAACCAGGCAAGGATGCCCACTCTCTCCACTCTTTTTCAACATAGTTCTGGAAGTCCTAGGTAGGGTAATAAGGCAAGAGATAAGACATAAAAGGAATCCAAATAGGGAACAAAGAAATAAAGTTATCATTATACACAGATATGATACTCTATGTAGAGAACCCAGAAAAATCAACAGAAAAACCTGATTGAAATAATAAACTGATTCAGTAAGGTAGCTGGATACAAAATCAACACACAAAAATCAATAGCATTTATATATGCAAAGAATCAATCAGAAGAAGAAATTTTAAAAAACATCCCATTTACCATCGCACCAAAGAAAATGAAATACTTGGGAATTAACCTAACAAAAGACGTAAAAGACCTATACAAAGAAAACTATAAAGCATTCTTAAAAGAAATAGAAGATGATGTTAAAAAATGGAAAGACATTCCCTGTTCATGGATCAGAAAATCAACATTATCAAAACGGCCATACTACCAAAGGCAATCCACAGATTCAATGCAATTCCAATAAAGATCCCAATGACATATTTTAAAGAGATGGAACAAAAAAATTACTGAAATTCATATGGAACAACAAAAGACCCCGAATAGCCAAAACCCTTTTGACAACCGAAGAGAGAATGGAGGTATTACTATCCAGAACTTCAAACTATACTACAAAGCCATAATACTTAAAAACAGCATGGTACTGGTACAAAAACAGACAAACAGACCAATGGATCAGAATTGAATACCCAGAAATAAAACCACACATATATGGTCAACTAATCTTTGACAAAGGGGCAAAAAACATACCCTGGAACAAGGAGAGCCTCTTCAGTAAATGGTGCTAGGAAAACTGGATCAAAACTCGTTAAAAAATGGACCAGGACAACACCCTCACACCCTGTACAAAAATCAACTCAAAATGGATAAAGGACCTAGAAGTGAGACCTGCAACCATAAAATACATAGAAGAAAACCAGGGCAAAACCCTTCATGAATTTCACCTCAGAAATCCATTTGGGGAAACAACTATGGCCAGCAAAAAGATGAAGGAAAACATAAACACTGGGACTATATCAAACTAAAAAGTTTCTGTTCAGCAAAAGAGAATAAATAAAACAAAAAGAAACCCAACCAACTGGGAGAAAAATTTTGCCCTCAGACAAGTGACAAGGGTCTGATAACAAAGATCCACAAAGAGCTCCTACAGCTCAACAAAAACAAAGCAAAAAACCCAGTCAAAAAATGGGGAGAAGAACTAAAAAGACACTTCACCAAATAGGAGATACAGATGGCTAATAGGCATATGAAAAAATGCTGAATATCACTAATAGTCAGGGAAAGGCAAATTAAAACCACACTGAGATACCATCTTACACCAGTAAGAATGGCCCATATAAATAAAACGGACAACAACAAATGTTGGCATGGATGTAGAGAAAAAGGAACTCTCTTACACTGCTGGTGGGAGTGCAAACTGTCCAGCCACTATGGAAGACTGTGTGGAGGACCCCTTACCATTTGACCCAGCAATCCCACTACTAGGAATCTACCCCGAGGACATGAAAACATTAATTCAAAAGGACACCTGTATGCGCATGTTCATTGCAGCTCTGTTTACAATTGCCAAGATTTGGAAACAAACCAAATGCCCCAAAACAGATGATTGACTAAAAAATATGTGGTACATATACACGATGGAATACTAGGCATCAATCAAGGAGGACAAACACATGTCATTCGCAGCAACCTGGATGGAGCTAGAAAGACTCATATTAGCAGAAATAAGTCAAAAAGGAAAAGAGAAGTACAGGATGGTCTCACTTATATGATGGATATAGTGAAAAACAAACGAATGAGAAAAAATGAAAACAACCAATGGAACTGAACAATGGAGCGAGAGAGGAAGAGGGGGAAGAAGGCAGGGAAGGTGAAGAGCACAAAAGATCAGGATGGTTAACAAATGTTAGTGAAGTGGGAAAGCCCCAGGGTACACAATAATGGAGTAATGTAATATAAATATATACATGCAAATTTTAAAAATTTTAAATTAAATTTTAAAAAAAGAGAAAAAAAAGGGACAGGGTTATTAGGGAATGGAGAAAGAAAAAGAGAGCCATCTGCATAGTGCCAGGCAGGCAGGAGAGCTGCTTCTCCCCAGCGTAGAAATTGTACTGATTCCTTTCTTTTCTCAATTTATTTATTTTTTTATGTATGTGTTTCACATCCTTGTATTCCCTGGGGACCACGCACCACCTTCCCTCCCTGACCACTCCCTCCCATCTCCACCCCTCTTAACCCCCCACATACTCATCCCTTCATGGAATTTTCATGTACATGTCTATGGCCTAAATTGTCAACTGGAATAAACTTTATAATAATAATAAAAAGATGTAGAGGAATCTATTTCTGCTGGGTTAGATTTAGTGCTGGCAGATCATGGCCCTTGTTGGCCTACATAGACTCCAGCCCTAGGACAGGACTCACTGTACAGGAGAGAGGAGTTATTCTGATTTAGTAACACTTTTTGTAATTACAAAATAGTTTGTCAAAAATTTCAATATAATGCATATATAACATGAATGTGAAATTACCCATATTTCACAATTCTCAGCTCATCTCTCATTTTATTTTAATCCAGTTAAGTTCTATTTATAACTTCATATAAATTATACACATACACTATGAAAATCAACACTAAATAAAAGGTACCTCCAAACTTGCTCTATATTCTTCTACTACCCAAACGTAATAGCCATCTAATATTCCTTTTTATAATTCTAACACAATTTTAACCCCTCTAATATTGGTAGAAATATAAGTTTCTCATTTTTTTGTTATAAATAATTCAATCAGCTTACTTATTAAATTCTTAAACCTCTTTTTGATAGATTCAAAATATCAGTATTATTAGAAGGGCATACATAAACCTTTTACCTAGGTCTCTGTATGTTACCTGGGGTACCATAGACTCAAAATGATTCCCAGCCTCAGCCTCCCAGATAGCTGGGATTACAGGCACATGCCACCACGCCCAGGTATTTTTTGAGACTAGGTCAGGATATGTTGCCCCAGGTGGGTCTCGAACCCGCGGACACAAGCGATTCCTGGTCTCAGACTCCCTTCCTAGGTTGGATTAAAGGCATGCACCACCGTGCCCGGCCTTACATAACTGTTTAATCTAGAAATATCATTTAAATACTTTACACTTCTATAAACTTATATTGCCACTATATAATCAGAGTGCCTCGCACCATACCTTCTAATTTATATTTGTTGATGTGATAGAAAAATAAAAGTAAAAGAGACTTGTATCCATTTGAATCTGTATTCCTTTAGTAAGTATATGAAAATAACAATTTCACCAGTTAACAGCCATCTCTTTTTGTAAGAGTGGCAATTTTAAAAATCTGGCTCTTAAAAGACTAAAAGATGAACTCACTGTGTTAGTTGATCTGACAGCAACCACCCTTTTCTCTATGCTCAGCACTTACAAAGTTATTTTGTAATAATTTACATAAGTTATTATATGACTTATTGTAATAAGCATGCCTTATTGTAATAATATAACTTATTGTAATAAGTTAATAACTTACAAAGTTTTTACTACTGATCACTCAGAGTAGCTTACAAAATAATAAGATAGTTCCCACACCTTACCAAGTCTCCTTATCTTAATGAATTGCATGCCATAACTCACAATTTTATCCCTTTGCCTACTTATCATTCCCTATACTAATTCTTATGTTTAAACAAAAAAATTCCAGGGCATTTTACTTTGAATATAGCAGTCATCTTTTGAAATTACTAGTTATTATTTCAAGAACTATGCAAGTATCAGCATTTTCCCTTTTTGCTACATTATTAAGTCTCCTGGTCACCTTGTCCTAGCCAGACAGGATCCCCACTATAAAAATTAATTGGCTTTGGAAATCAGTTTGCCCTAATATTGTTTTATACTTATTAGAATGAATTCCTCTGACATCAGAACCATTTCAAAGTGAGTCAGCATCTCCTGAAGAGATAACAAGCTTCCCCAAATAATATGGCTTCTTTTAGATTAACTTTATTGCAAGTCATTCAAAAACAAAAGCTGTTGACTTTTCCTTTTCATATCTTAAGGAAAATAACAAAATAACAAAAATGACAGCAATTGTATATTGTAATTATTATATATTATAACTATATATATCTATTATATATCATATGCTGTTCCACATACTTCACAGTTGCTCAGTAAGTAACTACCACATACAGTAAGTATTACTATCCCATTTTACAGATGAGAAAACTTAAGAATAAGTGACTCATAATCATGGGACTCAAGATCATATCTGTGCAATGCTAGTTCCCCCAGGACTTAACACTGGCTACAAAATCCTCATACTTGCCCATATGCTACCACCACAGCTTTGGTCTCATATAGATCTGATTTTAAAATAAAATATAGAGGAAAAATTTCTATCACCAACTTGAAAAATATGGCACTGACATCATCATCACCATCATCACCATCATCACCATTCATGCACTCTCAGCACACAGATAACTACTAGTAGACACAGGCTAATAATCTCTGCAGTATTGCACCTGAGTGTCTGAAGTAATGTAAACTAGAGAGGACCACCCTACAGAAGCTTGCAATCTAATTCAGGAGAGAGAGCTACAATGGCAAATTGTAAATTTCCTCGTAAATGGTAACTTAGTATTTAGGTAGAAGGCCTGCTATTAGAAACTGTTTTCACCTAACAGGTGACATCAAGTTTGGATCTGAGAGAGGAATGGAGCTCAGATCAGCTGGGGTGAGAGATGTCAGAGAGGGCATTCCTAGCAGTGGGAACTTCTCAACAGTCACAGGAATGTTGGAAGTAGAATTCTAGTCACCGTTCAAAAGAATTCTTTGGGGAAAATGGAAACCAAGAAGAAGGTGGCAAGGTAAGTTGGACTGGACTGAGCGTACTGCTTTAAAATGTTGTAGTAAAATATCATCATGGAGTGGCAATGAGAATATTGAGAACACAATGAAAGTGAAGCCTGAGGTTCCAAAAGATTCATTTGAACAATTCTCTTACTCTGGAAATATAGGTGCAGAAGTCATACTTAAAATTTAATTGCATCCACAAATATTAGCAAATGTTAAGGAGAAAGAGTAAGAGAAAAACTCCAGTTTTTGACGCTACTAGGCATGGCTCTCATCACCTTCCACAGCACAAATGTTTATGTGGGGAGAAGGGAAGGAACAGCTGGCAAGAAGGAAATGCTTAGCAATAAACCTACAACTTACTCCTTCCTTTTGTGGAATGGGAAAGACAGGAGTAGAAATGCTCCCCAAAAAGAAAGCAGGTTAACCAGGTTAACTGGTCAATTCTCCTTGTAAACACATTGGTGTCTGATCTCTTGACCAAAAAATTTAGCGGAGTTTATGATCAGGAAAATCTTTTATCTATAGAACAATTTTGGCAGGATATATCTAATCTGTATTGGACTACACATAATTAACAAATAAGTCTGTAATCCTCAGATTTAAGAACTATAACTCCCTGGGAAAACATGTCACATAAGTTGCATAACCATCAGGATACAAAATGGAAGTGCTCCCTAATGCAAACAATGTCTAACATAGAACAGGCATTGCTCAGAGATCACAGAGCATCAACTTAAGCATAGCATCCTGCCACAGCCAGACAGGCCTCACCTGGGCCTCACCTCACCTTGCAGCTCCTCAGGACCATAGGCATCCTTGCACATTTTTAGTAAAGCCTGGTTTGGGGCAAGATCTGATTCTTGTGGAGCTAACTTGACAACTAATCTTCTGTGCTAGTTCAAAGACCTTCTCTTCTGAACAGCTCATTTCATAAAATGTTTTCTCTTCTACGCTCGTATTTTAATGCTTTTCTTTTTGTTGTTCTATGATTAAATCTCTAGGACACTCACAAATCTTTGAAAAAGCTCAAAGATTTGATTTTTTATTTATTTTATTTTTTAATTGATTGTACATACATATGTATTTCTTTTTACATCATTGTCTACTCCAAGGTTTTCCCACCACCTTGTCACCCATGAACCACCTTAATCTCTTGTGACCACATCCCTCCCCCAATTTTATCCTCCTCCCCCTCTCTTGCTCTATGCTTCCATACTGTTGGCAGTTTTAAATTTTTCTTGTCCATTTATTTGTTTGTTTTCCCTATATCCCTCATATAAGTGAGACCATCCAGTATTTCTCTTTTTCTTTCTGGCTTATTTCCGCTAACATGATTCCCTCTAGCTCCATCCATGTTGCTGCAAATGACATAAGTTTGTCTTTTTTGATTGCTGGATAATATTCCATTGTGTATACATACACATTCGTCTGTTTGGGGGCATTTGGGTTGATTCCAAATCCTGGCTATTGCAAATAATGATGCAATAAACATGCCAATACAAGTATCTCTTTGAATCAGTGTTTTTGTATCCTCTGGGTAAAATCCCAGAAGTAGAATTGCTGGATCGAATGGTAGTTCCATTTTCAGTAGTTTGAGGGTCCTCCACACAAAAACGCAAACATTCGTTAGGAATGAGAACATATAAGCAAATGCTGCATTTAGATTTCCTTTATAGGTATTCTCATCATATTTGATAAGTATCAGGTTTTATGTTTTTTGAATTAGTTTAAGAGCACATATTTTATACTATAAATGTTTGCACAAGATCAAAATAAACCACATTAAAAAGAAAAGCAAAAAGCTAAGAAGAAAGGGACATAAGCTTGGTGGCTTGTGCCTGTAAGCTTCAGCCTATGAAGCGGCTGGGGCTAGGGATTGTGGTTTGAGTCCCGCCTGGGGCCTGTAGCGAGACCTAGTTCCAAAAAACTAGCTGGGCGTGGTGGTGCGTGCCTATAATTCCAGCTACCTGGAAGCTGAGGCTGGGGATTGCTTGAGTCTGTGGTACCCCAGGAAACAAGAGCTTGCGGTTCCACAGGCAAAAATAGCGAGACTTAGTCTTAAAAAAAAAAAAAAAAAAGAAAGGGACATAAGCTTGGTAATTACACTTCTGTTCCATTTCAGTGAAAAATCTTATTAGGCAGAAAAAAATAATTAGTAATGTAAGATTCAGTCACACATTGTTTTAACCAAATGAAGGAATGTATTTGGGGGTTCACTCTGTCACTGAAACATGTAGTTAACTCTCATAATGTCAATGATAATTATATGGAACCTTATAATCATAGTCACACAAATGCATTAATGAATAATCACAGTCACTAGAGCTAGGCATATTATTTTATTCCATGACTTCAAAATTGTGAGACTGTGCAAGCCTGCAATGTTACAAATGTAGACCAAAGCTCAGCACATTTTTTGGGCAAAGAGCCAAACAGTAAATATTTTAGGCTTTGGGGGTCAATTAGTCTCTGGTGCATCTACTCAGCTCATTATTATAGTTTTGAAAGCTCTCAAGGTGGAACTATATTACAGCCTCACTTGGCAGGATGCAGTTTGAGGAGTTTGGTGGGCTTCTTCAGAAGCTCAATAAGAAATACCTGGTGTATGTCTACTTACATTAAACCATAGCACAGATTATGCTTTTCAGGGCACATCATATTAAAGGGTTTAACGGTGACTGAATAGTGCTCTTTCAGCCAGGATGAGTGTGGATTTTTTCAAAGTATTTCAGAGCATTAAGATATAAGCATTCAGAACTTACTCCTAATTCTCCTGTAGAATAGTTTATAATGGACTCATAATTACTGAAGGCCTATGAAGAAGTTAAAAATAAGCAGTTAAAAATAAATGTGGTTCCTACCCTATATATTCTATTTAATAATAAAATTATGTTTGCAACATAAGGTATATGCTATAAACCTAACTGTAGTTAAACATGTTTTTAAGACTCCTTTTGCATAATATCTCATTGTATAAATATACCACATCTTTTTCCAGCCATTTGTCAGTTTGGGGGCATCTGAGTTGTTTCCATATCTTGGCAATTGTAAATAGTGCTGCAGTAAATGTGCATGTACAGATGTCTTCACAGTGTTTTTGTATCCTTTGGGTGGATTCCCAGTAGTGGGATTGCTGGGTCGAATGGTAGGTCTACTTTCAATTGTTTAAGGGTCTTCCACACATTCTTCCATAGTGGCTGGAACAGTATGTACTCCCACCAGCAGTGTAAGAGTGTTCCTTCTTTTTTTAAAAATATATATATTTTATATATTATATATTTTATATATTTATATAAAACATAAAACATCATTGTGTACCCCAGGGTTTTCCCATTTCCTTAACACCCATAAAGCATCATAATCTTTTGTGCCCCCTACCTCCCTCATTTTGTTCCTCCTCCCCCTCTCTCACTCTATGTTCAGTTCTATTGGTTGTTTCTAATTTTTCTTATTCGTTTGTTTATTCCATATCCTTCATATAAGTGAGACCATACCATATTTCTCTTTTTCTTTCTGGTTAATTTCTGCTAATATGAGTCCTTCTAGCTCGATCCATGTCGCTGCAAATGACATTTGTTTATCCTCTTTGATTTATGCATAAAAGTTCAGCATGTACCACATTTTTTTTTTCAGTTATTCATCAGTTTTGGGGCATTTGAGTTGTTTCCATATCTTGACAATTGTAAGCAGAGCTGTAATAAATATGCGTGTACAGGTATCCTTTTGAGTTAGTGTTTTCATGTTCTTTGAGTAGATTCCCAGTAGTGGGATTGCTGGGCTGAATAATTCCACTTTCAATTATTTGAGGGTCCTCCACACAGTCTTCCATAGTGGCTGGAAGTACTCCCACCAGCAGTGTAAGAGAGTTCCTTTTTCTCCACATCCATGCCAACACTTGTTGCCTGATTTTTTCATATGGGCCATTCTTAACTGGTATAAGATGGTATCTCAGTGTAGTTTTAATTTGCATTTCCCTGATTATTATTGATGTGGAGCATTCTTTCATATGCCTATCGGCCATCTGTATTTCCTCTTTGGTGAAGTGTCTTTTTAGTTCTTCTCCCCATTTTTTAACTAGGCTTTTTGTTTTGTTAGATTGTGTGAGTTCTTGGCAAAAATAGCAAGACCTAGTCTCAAAAAAACAAACAAACAAACAAACAAAAAAACAGATTGTGTGAGTTCTTTGTGGATCTTTGTTATCAGACCCTTATCACTTATATGGAGGTCAAATATTTTCTCCCAGTTGGTTGGGTTTCTTTTTGGTTTGTTTATTGTCTCTTTTGCTGTATAGAAGCTTTTTAGTTTGGTATAGTCCCATCTGTTTATGTTTTCCTTCATTTTTTTGCCAGCTGTAGATGTGTCCAGAAATGGATTTCTGAAGTGTAGTTCATGGAGGGTTTTACCCAGGTTTTCCTCTATGTATTTTATGGTTTCAGGTCTTACATCCAACTCCTTTATCCATGTTGAGTCAGATTTTGCACAAGGTGTGAGGGAGTTGTCCTGGTCCCTTTTTTTTGCATGTCTTGATTCAGTTTTCCCAGCACCATTTATTGAAGAGGCTGTTCTTGTTCCAATGTATGTTTTTTGTCCCTTTGTCAAAGATTAGTTGCCCATATATGTATGGTTTTATTTCTAGGCACTCAATTCTGATCCATTGGTCTGATTGTCTGTTTTTCTACCAGTACCATGCTGTTTTAATTATTATAGCTTTGCAGTATAATTTGAAGTTTGGGTTAGTAATACCTCCATTCTCTCTTTTTTTTGGTCAGGAGGATTTTCAATATTCAAGGTCTTTTAGTATTCCAGATGAATTTCAGTAATTTTTGTCAATCTCTTTAAAAAATGTCCTTGGGATTTTTATTGGGATTGCATTGAATCTGTAGGTTGCTTTTGATAGAATAGCCATTTCGATAATGTTGATTTTTCCAATCCATGAGCAGGGAATGTCTTTCCATTCTTTTTACATTTTCTGTTTCTTTTAGAAATGTTTTGTAGTTTTCTTTGTATAGATTCTTCACATCTTTTGTTAGGTTTATTCACAGGTATTTAATTTTCAGTGGTGTAATGGTGAATGGAGCAGTTTTTTTAATCTTCTTTGGAGCTTTTGCATATAAGATTTCTGTGTGTTGTTTGTAGCCAGCTACGTTACTGAACTGGTTTATTATTTCGAATAGCTTTTCTGTGGATTTTTTGGGGGTCTTCTACATATTAGGTACCAATCAAAGAAGACAACCTTTATGCCATTTTGCAGCAACATGGATGGAGCTAGAAGGAATCATGTTAGCAGAAATAAACCAGATATAATAAGAGAAATATGGGATGGTCTCACTTATATGAGGGATTTAGGAAAAGCAAACAAACAAACAAATGGACAAGAAAAATATAAAACTGCCAAAAATATAGAACTGAGACACAGAGGGGTAGAGGGGGAGGAAGGAGAATATGGGGGAGGGGAAGGGTACAAAAGACTGACATTGTTCATGGGTGATAAGGTGATGGGAAAACCTCAGGGTAGACAATTATGTTTTTTCATATATATATGTGTATATATATATATATATACATATATATACACACACATAGATATATGTGTGCAATCAATAAAATAACTAAGTAAATAAAAATAATAAATTTAAAAATTAATAATAAATAAAATAAAAGACTCCTTTTGCCTTATGTACAAACATTTCTATGTTACAAAAACTGTTTAAAAAATATTTACTTATTTATGTCAATAACAGTTTTGACAGTGGATGGAGAAAAATTTGCACCCTTTCGATACCTTCCTTTCCCTTTCGATACCTTCCTTTAAAACCTAGAGCAGCTCACCTGATCCTGAAACCAGGTAAAAATCAGGAACGTAAACTTACAAGGGGAAAAGCCAGTATTTTAAACCAGTCACTGGGGAGGGTTCTTTCCACCCAGGCACACAGCTGCAAGACAGACCAGGTTAAAAGAAAATTAAACAGGATTTATTTTTTAAAAGGAGAAGGAAGCAAGTCACTGAGGCCATGTGTGGCCCTTGTTTGTTGTACCCCCAGCCCAGTCTCAGTCTCTAAGTCCTAAGCAATGCTGCATGTTTCGCAACACGAGTCCAAAGATGGCACCTCCCTCTCCTCTAAGTCAGAAGTGAGAGTTTAAAACAAAAGAACATGTACATTCCAAAACAGTGGCCTCATGCACTCCAGGGCTATTTCAAACCAAACACAGATGGTGACTACCACTCCAAACCGAAAGCACATATCTGACATGAAGTCCAGTTTTCAAGTAAGCTGTTCTCTCCTCTGAAAAACAAATTTTCCACTTCAGTCTGTCTTTCATCCAGTCTACATCACTGTGGCCACATCCTGTTCCTTGAGCCAGAGGCCCCAATAGCCCCTATCCTCTTACTGCTGTTCACACAGCCCCTATCCGCTCCTGCCAAAGTCTACACACAGTGCCCCCTCCTACTTTCCCAAGAAAATGGCATCCTTCTATTTTGTTGCATTACCAGTATCAATCCCATTGGGAATACAGCATAATTAGTAATCAAATAAAAAGTGTTGTACATCCATGACATATAGAAGAAATAGATGACAAAGGAGGTACAACCACATAATGGAGAAAGGAAAGCCTATTTAACAAATTTCCTAACATGAACTGTTGCATGAAAAAAAAAACCCAGAATCTAGATCCTTAATTTCAGACAGAAAAATTCAAAATGGGTTAAAGACTTGGATAGAAAACCTGAAACCCATCGAATGCTTTAAAGAAAATATAGTGAAAACATAGAACATCAAGCACAAAGACATATTTGGGGACATAACCCAATGGCATGAGAAACAAAAGCAAAAATAAATAAAAGGGACTACTGCAAACTCAAAAGCTTTGAGAAGATAAATTCACATTACACATCTAACATGGGGCTTATTTCCAAAAACATATGAAGAATTCAAAAAATAAAATTAAATTAAAATTAAAAAAAAGAATTCAGATCACTCAACAACAAAAAAATTGCTATCCAAAAATGGATAAAAGACCTAAAACAGACACCTCTCCAAAGAAGCCGTTCAGATGGCCAATAGACATAGGACAAATGCCCACCCTCACTATCATGAGGGAAATGAAGCCATAATGAGTTACCAGCTGACCCCTGTGAGAATTGCTTCTGCCAAAATGACAACAAACTGTTGACAAGGATGTAGAGAAAAGGGAACCCTCCTACACTGTTTGTGGGAATGTAACTTAGTGCAATCACCATGGAAAAACAGTATGGAAATTCCTTTTTTAAAAAAATGAAAACACCTTATGATCCAACAAAATTAGTGTTTACCCAAAGAATATGCAAACTGGAATACAAAAAGATACATCCACTCCTATGTTCACAGCAGTGTTATTTCCAATGGCCAAGTAAAAGAGCCAATCTAAACACCTAGCAAGAGACCACTAAATGAAAAAGCCAAGGAAAACATACTCAATGGGAGTATATGCTCAGCTATTTAAAAAGATGAAATAGTACCTTTTTGGACCAAATGGATGAATATTGAAGTGATTATGCAAAGTAAAGTGTATCAGAAAGTGGAAAGACAGTTACCTAATGATTTCACTCACTGTGGAATATAAATCACCAAAGAAAACTGGCAACGCACAGCAAAAATATTTTCTAGACTCTGAAAAATATGCTGATTACCAGAGGGGAAAGAGTAAGGAGGAGGATAGGATACTGGTACTGGAGTTTCAGAGGGTAAGTGAAGCATGTGCACATTTGAAGGTGTGGAGTTGTACCCCCAAAATTATATTATTGAGTAAATGACATTTTTTCCAAATTAATAAATTTTGAGGAGGAAAAGGACTGTTATGTCACTTAACTGCATATATACTTAAAAGTAATTCCTGAACATTAGCACAGGCAAGGGTTGAAAAATAGAAACTAGTCAGTGAATTGTTCATAAACTGCAATGAATGAGGTCCATAATTAAAAATTTTATCTACCAAAGTACCATAGCAAAGTTAATTTATATGCTGCGTCTCTCTTTGATGAGTAGAGTTCCAAACCATGGCAAGAATTCCACTCCCTATTTGAGATAAAAAATTCCAAGTCACATTTTACATACCTAGAGACTGAGGTTCTCTATCTCCTTTTGCTGCACCAGTCTAATTTGACCATTGAAAACATTCTTTGTGACTCAAACTCCCCCTGTATTATTGAACTATTTTTCTCTTAATTATTCATTGCCAGTAAAAGGAGATAATTAACAACAGTCTTCTTGTAGCAACATGCATGCACTGTTTTGCAGGATACCATTATCATTTGTATCATCCATTAAAAACAGCTTTTCAGAGTGAGAGGAACACTCCCACATCTTCGGTATATTTTCTATATATCTGTCCAGTATCTATTTACTGAAAACATTTCAAAAGTGAGAACTTCTTGGGATCTAGAAAACACAATAAAATTAAGTGGTTATGCAATATCTGTCCCCCAACCCCCAACAGCTTGAATTCTTATCTTAGGGCCCCTCTCTATCACTTCTTTCATTTTAGTTTCTCTCTATCAATCTTTTACACAGTTTTCCTCCAAAAGTAAAAACAAACAAATAAAAATGCATAGTAAGCATACTACGAAGATCCTTTACTACTGCTGTAATAGGTTAATGTTGGCACATTAGATTTCTCCACTTTAAATTGATGGCACCTACCTCATAAGGTGCCCTAAGGGTTAATGAGATAATATAAGTGTTCCTAGAAGAGTCTGGCATGTGAAAAGTGTTACTAAAATATCTGCTGCTATTATCAACAGTGCTACGTGCATTGAGTTATTCACGTCAACGTATTCCCTAATGCCAGCTGCGTGTATAAGACACTAAAAGGCATGTTCCCAGCCATCCCAGATACAACTCTTGGATCTTTTTATATACCACAGAGGATGAAGCATGATCAATAAAGCTAGTGAGCCATTTGCTTTGGGGATCTTCACATGCACAGGTCCTGGAAAGTCTCATAATATATTCATATCTTTGTGTATTTTTGTAGAATTTGCAGAAGTAAGGTATTTCAGCTGCAACCTTTGAAAAAGGACTCTTTCCACTCTGACCCCATACTTTCCCTGTATGGGTAGCTTGGCGTAACCTGGGACCAAAGAGACTAGAGTCAGGACATACCTGGCTAGGCCTTGGTGGGACACACAATGTGTGAGCAGTCGTTCTCATGGTGCTGGCCACCCTAGTACTGGAAGACTTGGTAGGGACCACCCCTACCTTCTGCCAGGAGGGTCACAGCCATCACCTGCTGGCTGAGTGTTCAGTATGTACCCAGCCATGTCTGCTGATGAAGTATGTGGCTAGAGGAAAAGAAACTAAGTCTGAAATGAATAAAGGCAGAAGATAATCCATGGGAAACTCTTCCAGTGATCAGGTAAGTAGAACTGTAGAGTAGAACTGTATGCCACATATTCTGTTCTCTCCAACATCTAGTCAGAAAGGAAGTTCTCTCTGATAATAAGCAGCACTACTGCTAAAGGTATTTTAAAGGTATAGCTTAATATGATTACAATTCAGTATTTAAGTACAGTGTACAAAAAGTTAGTGCAGTTAAACACTCACCTGCTTGACACAGAGCAGAAATTGTTCTATAAAGTCATGATAAGCCACTACAGCAGAGACAAGAACAAACAGGCTTTCACTGAGTGCTTTCAATTCAAAGATTAGTCTATACAAGAAAGCTCAGAAGTCTCCCAACTCATATGATGAAAGAAACTTGAGAGCAGTTTACCAAATTTGATGAAACAATACTGGACAGATGAGAGTGATAAATCCAGCCAAGGGAAACAGGACTACAGAAATGGCTACAAGGTGGTGGTGAAAGGAAAAGGGAGGAGGAGTGCTGCAGCCCACAAATCTAAAGCTGAACACGCTGAGGACACAGGAACAAGAATGGATGTGATAGTGAAGGAGGTGGAATACAAGGCAAGAAGTAACTGGGAGACAAAGAACTTGCTCCTGTTAGGGTTTTGAAACCTAGAATTTGTGCCCAGAATAACCAATTCTGTTCAGCATCTAAAGTGTGTATGTGTTATCACCTCAGCACCTGAGTCAACATTTCTTTGACGCATTTTGCTTCCCACACACACTATATTCCCTCCCAGGTCTTTTTCGTTGACTATTAGTCACGGAGGCAAAGAAATGCTAATCCCGGACACAGGAAATCTGAAGTCAAACTGCAATGTCCCAATTTAGTGTTCTGAGTGATGATCGCAAAGAAGTTGCCTTGTTGCCCAGATCACATAGCTGCAGACAAGCCTTCAACTGAGAAGACTAGGCTCAACCTCTTGGACAAAAGGAAAAAAAGAAAAAAGCTGTGGATAACTGGCTGGGGACAGTCTGTGTAGCTCATCATGAAGGAAGAAGACTACTTTTCAAGGTTGTTAGTTTACAAATGCTTTCAGGATTCATTGAGCTTTTAATTGTTTAAACCAACCTTGAAACTAAAATAAGAATTCCCTGCCACTATTAGAATATTAGAATCTGTTTCAGCAAGCCTCCTAAATTTGCACACAAAATGAGAAAAAAGCCATTACTGTGACTAATTACTCTTTACTACCCTTTTCAAAGATAGATCAAAACAACCTGTAACAAATGTCAATTTAATTTTACTGTTAAAGATTAGCAGCAGGTGATAAATGGGAAACACAGTGTCCCTAAATACACAGTGAGGTAGATCAGTCTAAACTTCACGAATCTAAAGAAGAAAATTTATTCTGAACAAATAGAAGAGTTAAGGCATTAAACTACCAAGGGACTGAATAAAAAGTATATGATAACAGACTGATGCATACAAGGCAAGCATGTTCAGTTATAACTGCTTACAACTGTTGCCAAATACAAATTTAAAAAAATAATACCCATATCCACTTCACAAAAGTACTGCAAATCCATCACCTGCTTCAGACACAAGAGGCTCCGGATGTGCGCCCGTGTCTTCAGGAGCAGGTTAGAAATCCAGGCTGACATAATTGGTTATATCCCCAAGGCAAGAGGAAAAAATTCACAAGTATCTCATCATTTTACAAATAATTGTTGGGTATTTTTCTCTACCCCGCTCTCTATAGTTGTCATCTTTTAGTAGTGAGCAGAATCATGTACCAAAATTGAGATTTTATTTGGAAGCAAAGATGTGACTGAGGATAGCATCTAGACAACTTGACAAAACGACTTTTTTGAGTCCATGAGTGACAAGTAACCACTTCAATAATCCTTAAAGGCCACTGATTAATGAAATGCTAATTTCAAGTCCAGCTAATTCAAGCAAAAGTCAGGTCCTAGACATAAACACATTCATGAGGGGGGCACATTTCATATGTGACACCATGAGATGGCTCTATTTGTATTTTCTTTCCACTGGACAGAGCTGATTCATATTAAATGAATTGAATTAATGAAGCTCACCTGTGTATGCATGTACCACCAGGTGGTACATGCTGATGAACGTGTTAAGGTTCCTTACACCACAGAACATTAATAAGAATAAAACATCTAGCAACTGTAATCCATAACTCCTTTCTTCAATTCAATCCTCCTTTCGTATAAAAGTCTATTTTTTTTTGCTAAATGTAAAATGTAAAATGTGACCCTAAATTAACATTATCACATGAAATATGAAATTCTGAATGAAAAATAATCTGTTATAATTTAAGAAATTCTGCAGGCTGATTGCATGATAATTATAATAACCATGATTTTTAATTTTCCCTTTCTACTCTGGGCAGATCCTGTATTTTTGTCACACAAGCCTCCCACTCCTTATGAAAAATACAAGTTTTTTCCATAGATGCTTTTCTTTCAGAATGACTACCACTGAGAGAGTCAAATTATCTACAATCCAAATCATAAACCATTATCCTTCCTCACGTAAAAGCAGTTTTCAACGACTGAACTTAAATATTTTTGAGTATACTTATTGAATTATTTGTATGGATTTATTTTGTAGCTATTTTAGTCAGCATTGGTATGTGGTTGACTTTAAAAGGTCAGTTGCTCCCCTTTGTAAGTTTTGTTAAGCACCCCATTTTTCCTGTTTTGTTACCCAATAGCACAAACACATACACAGAAGAGAGAGATACACTGTACCTTCACAATACTCACGAGATCCTGCCCCATCAAGTTTTTTCGTCACTTTCTAGCATCACAGCGCACACTAAAACTGCCTGAGCCAAAGGCCCCCACGAAAAATAGTCCTTTGTTAAAAGTCAAAAATGAAAAAGCAAACAAAGGTAAGCCACAACTAAACTAAGTAGAGTCAAAACATCACATATTTGGAACTAAGGCATCCAAGAAAGAAAGACCCCTTTGTTCTAGAAAAATCAAATGGCTTTACTTCCAAAATGGCCTCTAAGAATCCATGTTACTAAATGGTAACTAGAGTTAATACGACAGTATTATATTATAGTAATACTATACTCTATGCAACATGTTTAAAAATATTTAAGTGTGGGAAATAAATGTTCTCACAAGATAAAAATATGTAAACTATGTAGGCAGACAGATGTTAACTAGACTTATTGCAGTGATAATGCCCTGAAATTAATATACGTGTAATATTATCTCTTTTTTTACAAAGGAAATTAATCATAAAGCAGAAAAAATACAACTATATTAAATGTGAAAATCTGTTGAATGTGAGGGTCAAAATACTTTTTAAGGCCTCATATAATCCCTTACAATGTCAGAAAATCTGAAAGAGAAAACAGGAAAGCCTCATTCAAAATGCTACTTGAAGTTTTAAAACAGTCAGTCAGGTGATTTTTACTTGCAATAAAGATTTGGATGTTAATAAGATAAACCAACTTGAATATTTAATGAGATAAACCTTACATCATGTTTTAACCAACATCTTTTAAATTAAATTCATATTAGCAAAATTATGAAACAAATCCATAATGGTAAAAGATAGGTTTGAAAAAGGGAATTTTCATTGCTAAAGAAAACCTTCTTTCCTCATTACAGAGACCAAATCTATTATTCAGCAAATATACCTACTGAAATTTAGATAACATGACTAATGATTTTTAGGAGTTAGATTTCAAACAGTTCTTCAAGGAATCCAAAAAATGAAAAAAGAATTTACAGGGGGGAAACTAATGAAAACAATAAACCAATTCAGTAAGGTAACCAGTTACAAACTACAGATTCAGTACAATTCCAATAAAAAATTCAATGATATTCTTTAAAGAAATAGAACAAATACGACTAAATTCAGATGGAGTAACAAAAAACTTTGAAACCAGACTAACAGAACAGAATTGAAAGCTCAGAAATAAAGCCATTCATGTATGATCAACTAATTTATGACAAAGGGGAAAATAATATACATTGGAACAAAGACAGTCTCTTCAATAAATGATACTAGGAAAACTGGACCACTACATGCAAAAGAATGGATCTAGACAACTCCAACACAAACACAAAACCAACAAAAATGGCTAAAAGTCTTAGACATATGACCCAGAACCATTAAACACATAGAAGAAAACAGGCAAAACACTACATTGCCTATATGTAGAAAAACCTTCTAGGACACATCTACAGAAATAAAGAAAATAAAGGAAAGCATAAATAGCTGGGATTACATCAAACTAAAAAGCATCTGAAGAGCAAAAGAGACAATAACCAAAGCAACTGAAAGGGAGAAAATTTTTGCACTCTACACAATTGATAAGGGTCTGATAGCAAAGACCCACAAATAACTGCCATGACTCAACAAAAACAAAGAAAAAGTTCAATCAAAAAATGGGCAGAAGACCTTAAAAGATACTTTACCAAAGAAGAAATACAAAGTAGGTCAACATGCATATGGAAAAATGCTCAACATCACTTATAATCAGGGAAATGCACATCAAAACCACAAGGAAATACCACCTCACACCAGTAAGAATGCCCATATCAAAAAAATGGGCAACAACAAGTGCTGGTGAGGATGTGGATAAAAAGGAACACTCCTACACTGCTAGAACACAAACTGGTTCAGCCACTATGGAAAGCTGTGTGGAGAACCCTCAAACTACTGAAAATGGAACTACTATTTGACCCAGCAATCCTACTTCTGAGAATCTTCCCAGAAGACACCAAAACACTAATTCAAAAGGAAACCTGTAGAACCTATGCTTATTTTAGCACTATTCACAATAATCAGGATATGGAAACTACCCAAATGCCCCCAAACAGAAGAATGATGAAAAAGGTGGTATATACACAGTAGAATATTATCCAACAATCAAAAAAGACAAACTTAAAATTAATGTCATTTGCAGCAACATGGATGGAGCTAAACAATAAAAAAGAAAAGGAAAAAAAAAATCTTGAAGAACCAAAAATTAAAAAAAGAGAATTTAGAAGGGGAAAATCATACAAAGTTTTTCTATCTCTGGGTTGGTTTTGAATTGTCTTGTTTTCTATTGATCTAAGTCAAAATAACCTTGGACAGCTATTCCTAGCAACACAAAAATCAGCTGGTTCCCTTCACTGCAACCTTTGTGAAATAACTCGCTCAGCAGCATATTAACTTCCATACTAAAAGGGATGACTAACTGGATGGATATATTTAACTGTTCGTATTGTACAATCAATACACTACAGAGACCATCTGAATATAACTTATCTACTTAATTTTGTGACTACATGTTTCTTCTCTCAGAGAAGAAACTTAGTGAAAAGTCCATGGGTTCCAGCGCTATCACTTTCTAACTGTAAATGTGGAAATTATCTGAAACCCTAAACCTCAGGTTCTTCCCCCACCAAGTAAATAAGAATACCTTCCTAGGGCTGGATAAGAGCAAAATGGAAGCATGTGTGTAGAGCAGAGCACACATTGCCTGACACATTAATGCTCTCAGATGTTGATTCCTTTGAAATAATCATGATCATCCCAAATCTTAGAAAGCATTTCTGATTTTCAGCTTGTTCATCTACAAAAAGAGGGAACTGAGCCAGATATTACTAAGGCTCTTTCAGACATGGCAAGATGCACTGAAGTGCTACCATTCCGCAGTACTAATGTGTTTTGATTGTTACATTATCTATTTTGAATCACAAATGTACAACTGACTGAAATCTTTAGACACTTGTGTGGAGAAATCATTTTGCCATAGGTTGCCATAGAAATAATTTTCAAGACTAAGGTGTATCTGTCCTTGTTACAAGACTTTATCATACAAAAATGCTAGCACCAGTAGGTGAAGATGTACATGTAAATGTGTTCACTGTTGATGACTGCAATAGTCAAAAAGTGGAAAGAACTTCCCTCATAGGGAAATGTATGGATTATGGCACCTTCATATAAATGAACTTTAAGTATTTTTCAAAGATCAAGAAATATTTCAATTAAATAGTGATGCATTAGAAAAGCTGCAAAACATATACAGCATGGTACCAACTAGATACTTTTTTAAAGGCTCTGTATGTGTATGTATAAATTATCTGTTTACTTTGCTCTGCAAGCAAAAAGAAGGTAGAAACAATATGTATATGTTAGTTCAGAGGTTACCAAACAAGAAGCAGGAAAGAACAGAAATATGAACAGATGTTTTACAGATTGACTAATTTTTACTTCCTGCAATTGCTCTTGAGTATTTTCCTAATTTTTCATAATGTACCTAAATGCTTAAGACTAAAAGACTCTTTCATTACTTTACTTGTTACCCTAATGTATTTGCATAAGTTTGCACATTTCATTTTGTAATACTACAGACAAGAAAGATGTCACAATAACCATCTACTTTCCTGAAAACACAACCATAAAATAATTTGCTTTCAGGATTAAGAAAACAGAAACAAAATGAGGAAAAGGGAGCTTTCTTAAACTGACAAAAGTCATCAAAAATTCACAATAAACATTATATACAAAGATGAAAATTTTAAATCATTCCCATAAATGTAAGAAACAAAACAAGGATGCCTTCCATCACCACTTCTTATGCAAAAGTTAACATTATGCAGAAGTTAGTGGAATAAGTAACAGAAATCAATGGTATAAGAAGCAGAACAGAAAACACAAAACTGACTTTGTCAACACAGGCTGACAACACGAAAAGCACAAGTGCCTGTAAAATGTATGAATTAACATGGACCATGATGGAAAATGATGGGTGCCTGTAGTGAGTGAAGTGTGCTAACACACATCTAAAGAGGTGTGAATCTATACTTCTAAATTGTACATGGTGCTACATGCCAGTGTTTCCTCTATATAAAGAATACAATTTAAAAGATTAACATGAGAGTTCACTAACATTACTGGCTCATGTGTGACACTGATAACTAGAAAATATAGTTATATTTAAATCATTTGGGCCCCCACCCAATGCACAGTCACAGCCCACTCCTGCTAACTGCCAAGCCTCAGAAGGAAAGATCTCCTCAGGAGCTGATACCCAAGCTTTCAAGACCCTACTAGACTCATCAGTCCTGCACCTCTGAACCAGGTATGGAACTTTTTTTTCTTTATGGTGGCATGAACCCCCAATATGGACCCCAAAGGGCTGGTCCCTTCTTTGCAAAATGAAATGAAATGATCACATAGCTGGCTGATCGGCAGGAGCAGGTCATAACCACTCAAGACCCAGGGGTTGCCTGTGAGGATGTAAACCAAAATTTTACAATAGACACATTTTAATATTTTAATTCTTTTAAAGATGTGCCATTGTTTTCCATTGTTGTTAATAATTTCACAGCACAGGATTTCTCCCCTTGGGTGCAGTGATCACAGATCTCCACCACAGTCCATTGTGCGCTCCTCTCCCTGTTCTTACTCCTTCCTCTGTGCCTTCCCTTGCCCTCCCCTTTCCTATAGCAGACACATCTTTTCTATTACAGAAGATGGTGTTTCTAGTTGCAAACTTGGCTCTATGAACAATGACTTAAATTTTTTGGAAGGTCTGGGAAATTTCTTTTCACTTGGCCATTATTGCAGCTTGGCAATACTACGTTGTCCATATTTTGCTCATTTAAAGACCACATACAGCTTACTGTTGAGTGTGGCATTAAGCTACAATAATTTCTAAAGAATTGGCAGATAGTTTGCCTAGAATCTGTGTGGGAACATAAAATAAAGGAGTTACAGGCTATCAGAGAAAATTTCAAATCTTGGGATAAAGAGGGAAGGGAACTTACATAATGAAAACCTCTATTCAGATTTCTCAAAATGACACTTCTAATTCACATTAAGTCTCGTGATTTTTATTAGTAATAAGGGAGAGTTGCTGCTGGAGTAATCTGGACTGATTGATATTTAAGTCTTAAAAATAAGACTTAATTTTTTGTTCAATTTTATTAAAAAGTTTTGTATCCTAGAATAGTGTTGGTATTGTTCAAAATTTTTGAAAGCCAATAGCTATGTTCCTAAATGTGTGTTTGAACAGCAAATGTACATATATTTTTAACTAACCAAGAAATGAGCATACATGTGTTAATGGTGTTCCTCAGCCAAAAAACGTAACATTGCAGGACAGAAGAAATCAATGTAGTAATTTAACAGGAGTTCTTACAGAAATACAAAAAATAAATCTCAGTGGTTGCAAGCCACCCAGAATTTGGCACTTGAGTATAACAACCTACATGATCTAAGATAAATGAAGACCAACTTATTAATTTTTCCTTTTATAGTCTGTACATTTTTGAGTGCTAGGTAAAAAGCACTTACCTGGCTCAGGGGTCTCGATGATTTCCTTCTATGTTTTTGTCTAAATGTTTTATAGTTGTAGCTCTTCCAAATCTACAATTAATCTTGCTTTAACATATTAAATTGTGCAAAACAATTTTTTTTTCTTAAACAGGCCATTTTCACATATGTAGTCAAGCAAAAATTAACACCTAGGTTTAGAATATACAAATAATTCCTACAGTCTATATGGAACCTCTCAGCAGTTATAATAATCAACATATTGTACAGCTCAATTTTTTTTAGTTGAGAAAGTATATGTCATTAATCAGAATAAAAAACCAAGTTATAACTTAAAATAAATTCCAGATGTCTAACCACAAACATCACATTTCCCATCAAAACAACAGAGACACCGAAGTCACTGGCACCGATACCAGGTCTTTGGGAGGGTCCCTTCCTTGCGTTGCTGCTGCTACAGAGCTGGAGAGCCGCCCCCTTCAGCCAGGTTCCTGAAGGAACCCACTGACCTTCCCCCCACCCAGGTGAAATGCCAGAAGTCACAATGAACAGAAAATAAGGAGAGTAAACAATAAATGGAGACTGAACAACAGGCTTTTGGAAGATCACTGAGTAAAAGAGGAAATCAAAAAAGAAATTAAAACCTACAATGGAGGCAAATGACAAAGACGACACAACGTTCCAAAATGTGTGGGATGCAGCAGAAGCAGTATTAAGAGGAAAGTTCATAGCAATACAGGCCCAAATAAAAAGAATTGAAATAGCCCAAAGAAATACTCTAATCTCCCAACTTGAGGACTTAGAAAAAGAGTAACAAAAAAATCCAAAACCCAGCAGAAGACTAGAAATAAGAAAAATAAAAGCAGAGATTAATGAAATAGAAACCAAAAAGACCATTGAGAAGATAAACAAAACCAAAAGTTGGTTCTTTGAAAAAAAATAAAATTGACAAACCCCTTGCAAGGCTTACAAAGAAAAGAAGAGAAAAAACTCAAATAAACAGGATCATAAACAAAAGGGTGATATTACAATAGACCCAGCAGCAATCCAAAAGATAATTAGAGACTACTATGAACATCTATACGCAAACAAATACAGGTAGACAAATTCCTAGAACAATACAGTCATCCAAAATTGAACAAAGAAGAAACAGAGAACTTAAACAGGTCAATACAAGCAGTAAAATTGAGGCAGTCATCAGAACTCTCCCTAAAAACAAGAGCCCAGGTCCAGATGGTTTTACAAATGAATTCTACCAAACATTCAAAGAGGAACTAACACCGGTACTATTAAAACTCTTTCAAAAAATTGAGAAAGAAGGAAAGCTACCAAATACCTTCTATGAAGTAAATATTACATTAATTCCAAAACCAAATAAAGATAGTGCAAAGAAAGAGAGCGACAGACCAATCTCCCTAATAAACACAGATGCAAAAATTCTAAACAAAATCCTGCCAAACCAAATCCAACATTGCATAAAAAGGATCATCCATCATGACCAAGTGGGATTCATCCCAGGGGCACAGGGATGGTTCAACATCCGAAAATCAATCAACATAATCCATCACACCAACAAAGAGAAAAACAAAAACCATATGATCATATCAATAGATGCAGAAAAAGCATTCAATAAAGTTCAGCATCCTTTCATGATGAAAGCCCTGGAAAAAACTGGTATAAAAGGAACATACCTCAACATAATAAAAGCTATATATGACAGACCCACAGCAAATATCATCCTCAATGGGGAAAAACTGAAATCATTTCAATTATAAAGCATTCTTAAAAGAAATAGAAGATGATGTTAAAAAATGGAAAGATATTCCCTGTTCATGGATTGGAAAAATCAACATTATCAAAACAGCCATACTACCAAAGGCAATCCACAGATTCAATGCAATTCCAATAAAGATCCCAATGACATATTTTAAAGAGATAGAACAAAAATTACTGAAATTCATATGGAACAATAAAAGGCCCCGAATAGCCAAAACCCTTTTGACAACCGAAGAGAGAATGGAGGTATTACTATCCAGAACTTCAAACTATACTACAAAGCCATAATACTTAAAAACAGCATGGTACTGGTACAAAAACAGACAAACAGACCAATGGATCAGAATTGAATACCCAGAAATAAAATCACACATATATGATCAACTAATCTTTGACAAAGGGGCAAAAAACATACCCTGGAACAAGGAGAGCCTCTTCAGTAAATGGTGCTGGGAAAACTGGATCAAAACTCGTTAAAAAATGGACCAGGACAACACCCTCACACCCTGTACAAAAATCAACTCAAAATGGATAAAGGACCTAGAAGTGAGACCTGCAACCATAAAATACATAGAAGAAAACCAGGGCAAAACCCTTCATGAATTTCACCTCAGAAATCCATTTTGGGAAACAACTATGCCTGGCAAAAAAATGAAGGCAAGCATAAACAGCTGGGACTATATCAAACTAAAAAGTTTCTGTTCAGCAAAAGAGACAATAAACAAAACAAAAAGAAACCCAACCAACTGGGAGAAAAATTTTGCCCTCCAGACAAGTGACAAGGGTCTGATAACAAAGATCCACAAAGAGCTCCTACAGCTCAACAAAAACAAAGCAAAAAACCCAGTCAAAAATATGAAAGAATGCTCCATATCACTAATAGTCAGGGAAATGCAAATTAAAACCACACTGAGATACCATCTTACACTAGTAAGAATGGCCCATATAAATAAAACGAACAACAACAAATGTTGGCATGGATGTGGAGAAAAAGGAACTCTCTTACACTGCTGGTGGGAGTGCAAACTGGTCCAGCCACTATGGAAGATGGTGGGAGGACCCTCAAACAATTGAAAGTGGACTTACCATTCGACCCAGCAATCCCACTATTAGGAATCTACCCAGAGGACATGAAAACACTAATTCAAAAGGACACTTGTACTCACATGTTTATTGCAGCTCTGTTTACAATTGCCAAGATTTGGAAACAAACCAAATGCCCCAAAACTGACAATTGGCTGGAAAAAATGTGGTATATGTACACGATGGAATACTACGCATCAATCAAAGAGGACAAATATATATCATTTGTATCAACATGGATGGAACTAGAAAGACTCACATTAGCAGAAATGAACCAAAAAGAAAAAGCGAAATACAGGATGGTCTCACTTATATGATGGATATAGGGGAAAACAAACAAACGAATAAGAAAAAATAAAAACAACCAATGGAACTGAACAACGGAGCAAGAGAGGAGGAGGGGGAAGAAGGTAGGGGAGGAGAAAGGCACAAAAGAGTAGTATGGTTAACAGGTGTTAGGAAGTGGGAAAGCCCCGGGGTACACAATAATGTAATATAAAT
Organism: Uropsilus gracilis; assembly: GCA_004024945.1. Classification (NCBI taxonomy): domain Eukaryota; kingdom Metazoa; phylum Chordata; class Mammalia; order Eulipotyphla; family Talpidae; genus Uropsilus; species Uropsilus gracilis. The sequence goes on from PVHY01010093.1 coordinate 45,588, forward strand.
ATACATATATACACAAATTTTAAAAATTTAGTCATCACAGAGATAGTTGGCATTCTCTGTGGATATCTCTCCTATCCTATTCCCCATTATACATTCCCAGAAATAATAATCAGTACACTGCATTTGATGTTTGCCATTCCAGTGGTATTTGAAACTTTTAAATCACATATCAGTAAATAATATGTTATTTTGCATGGTTATAATTTTGTAATTATGGCATTGTAAACCATATTTAGCAATAAAGCCTTTGGTACTGGGGGGGGGGAGACAACAGTCAGATATGGCTGTTTCCTTTAATGATACAATCACTTTTGCAGCCTCTAGAGCCTCAAAACCTCAAAACAGTCTTTTCACTCTCCCCTCTTCTAAAGTATCAGTGGATTTACAATATGGTCCACCAAAATGTAGTCAAATTTTAATAATCAATTATAATTCATGAATTGCTAGAGTTTAAATACAATTCTATAAACTCTTCTCCACAGATGGGAAAATATGAAACAGTGAGCTGGAAATACTTATTTGGACTGAATGGGTAATAAATATAAATCAGCATCTTAGATGCTTTTAACAACCTTAAAAAAACCTGTTAAGAAAAGACACACTTATCTCCAACCAGTTAGCTCAGTTGGTTAGAATGTGCTGTTAACACGAAATATTTCAATAAAACAAGTTCCTTCACCTCTCATTAGTCAACCTGTCAGTTCCCCCCACCCCTACATTCAGAAGTACAAATACAATGTCAGGACATACTGACTGGTCTCTCCCCAGTGCCCTGATCACCTAGGTAGTCACCCTACAAAATGAGCAGAGGATACACATTAAAATCTTGTTTAATGTCCTTGCAATCTGTGGGGTTCCTTTCTCTTAGGCTGACCCTAGGAGATAAAACTTCATTTGAATTGTACTCTACAACAAAACTCTGACTCTAGGAATTCCTCATCTGTCTTCCTACAGTTTATGCTACAGAATGCTAACCCTGCAGGGCACTTGAAGAAAAAAGAATGACAGAAATGTTTCAGAAATGTTGCAAACCATACCTCAAACCTACAGTCCCAATGTACAACGAATATGCAAATATTAGGCTCTGAGAAGTCCCAGTATAAACACTTTTGGTTTATACTGAATCCAGGACTCCTCAAGCCAAGTGACTACAAAAATCTGTTTACAGAATACCTACTAACACCCTATGAGATCAGGGCTTCTTTGAAACCACTTTGAAAGGTTTGTTTAAACATCATTTCCTCAAAATATTATACTTAATTCATACATTTCAAATTGAAATGACTGGCTTATCTTCTTTGTTTCTTAGTTCTCACATTCTATACCACTCAAAGGATCATTTACTAATTTCTGAAGCAATTTCCCACTATCCAAAGGTTCAAGGTTAAACAAACAGTAGAGCTTTCCTCCCAATCCAGGTAACTGAAACCCACCAAGCAAAGAATGTAGTCAAATGTGATAGAAACCATCACCAGCTCTCTGATTCAAGTACTACAGAACTCACTATGATCCTGTCAGTATCGCTGGTCTTTTCTTATCTGTTTCTTCTCTTTTAACTACACAGCTTACACATTAAAAGCCAAACAGAAATGTTAAGCAAATGGTAATTAAATTACAAGGCAGAGATAATTTAAATCACCAGCAGAAGACATTTAAAATCTAAGAAGGGACAAGTCTTCAGTCATATCTTTAGAAGGAGATATTTATTTTAAAAAAGATTTATGAGGCAACAGGTTTACAGTAAGCATCCATTCACACTGAAAATATTCAAGTCATCACTTGAATATTAAGACTGTCTTAGAGGTGAAAAGGTATACAAACTTCCCATCACAAAATAAATAAATCATATAATATAAATAAGAAATATAATGTACAACATGGTGACTACAGTTACTAACACTACAACACATATTTGAGAGTTTCTAAAAAGTAAACCTTAAAGGCAAATCCTCATCACAAGAATGTATTATTTATGAGAATGGATTATTTTTTTTTTTTGAGACGAGATCTTGCTACATTGCCCAGGGTACTGCAGACTCAAGTGATCACCAGCCTCAGCCTCCCAGGTAGCTGGGATTACAGGTGCCCACCATGGCGCCTGGCTGCTTTTTTTTGAGACCAGGTCTCACTACGTTCGAACCCGCGAACTCAAGCGATCCCCAGCTTCTTGCCTCCCAGTGCTAGGAAAACAGGCATGTACCATCACACCCGGCATGAAGCTGGTATTAACAGATTTATTTTGATGGTCATTTTGCAACATAAATATCCAATCAATATGCTATATCCCTAAAACTGTTATGTATGAAATGTTATGTCAATTATACCTTAATTTTTACAAACTGCCAATATAAAATCATCAGTGAAAAAATAAAAGACTGACTTAGTGTCACACAAGACAGGCAATACTTATAAAAAGTAGAACACTTTGCCAGGTGTAAATTTATTTTTCTGTATTTGCTTTCTTGACAAGTATGTGTTCTTCCTTCCCTATACCCATGTCAAAGAAAAAGAAAATGGAACCATTTACCCTAAATCACAAACATCAAAAACAGTTGGTCCTAGGATACTACTCAACAATATAATATTTGCCAAATCATCATTTGGCTCCATTCTAGGATTCTTTTGTGACACTAATTTTTTGTATGAAACACAAATTACTACAGTATTTGAAGATTTACTCTCAGATCTTAATGAATATTACAACACAAATATTGAACCTGTCCTTATTAAATAAACTCAGCTATCTGTTGCAATTACAGCTACTAGTAAATACAGAAAAAAGCATTGAATATAAGTGCCCAATGTCAAATTCTAAGATTTTATATTAATGAAATCACACTTCTCTTTACACTAATGCATATTCTCCTTGCTATCAATGCACATTCATCACCCTCTTTCATGCCCCCATCCAAAATGTACAACTGTCAGCAAGTCTCCTGTTACTGACATAATTAGACTCACCCTCCCCCAACACCTGCCTATTATAGTACTGAAGGCCTGAGGATAAAGAGGTGGCTTTGTGACATGCTGTTTGGGGAATATGTTCTTTATCTTCATATATGTGCATGAATTCTTCCCAACTAGACAACACTATGGATTTTTTTATAAAAAAATCAAGATTTTGCAACTGTTTCCACCAAAGTATTTCTTTCATTAAAGAATCTATCCCAAAAGTTATCTGAAGTCTTCTGTTTAAACTTTGCTCAAAGTATGTGATTCAAACCATAGAACCGTTGTTTCAACATAAAAAAAAAGAGAGAGAGAGAGAGAATGCTTTAGTGTTGGCCAAGATGTGGAGAAACTGTACTGTTGGTGTGACTGTGACTGCTCTGGAAGATAGTGTGGAGGTTAAAAATGTAGTTACCATGTGATGTGGAAATCCCACTTCTGGGTACATGTCTAAAGGACCTGAAAAGGTATTGAAGAAAGACTTGTGCTTATAGCAGCACTATTCCCAACAGTCGAGTAGAAGCAACCAAAATGGGTAAAAGAACATGGTGTGTGTGTGTGTGTGTGTGTGTGTGTGCATGCATGCGTGTGAAACTGGATTATTCAACAGTAAGAAGAAAGAAAATCTGGTCATATGCTACAAAACAGATAAACCTTGACAACATTATGCTCAGCTAAAGTCACAAAAAGACAAATACTTTCATGATGCATGTAAAGCAGTCAAATGCACAAAAACATAAAGTAGAAAGGTGGTTACCAGAGGCAAGAAGAAAGAAGGGGCAGTGGTTTAACGGATATAATATCCATAATGGCTAACAATAGTATCCACAGATATGGATAGTGTTGAGTATACTTAACACTTAACTGTACACTTAAAAAGGATAAAGATGGTAGAGTTTGTTTTGTGATTATTGCCACTGTATCTGAAAGTGAGTCCAATCCCTTAGTTTCAAATCTTCCAGCATTACTACATTCACCCAACACATACAGGCACCTACTGAAACTACCTCAGAGCCCCATGCAGCTCTCCCTGTGACTCACAGAACAAAACCACCAACTTGGCTCACAACCCTGTTTGGGTCAATGGCTGTCAAGCAAGCAATCACATTATAATAACCAGATAATATAAAGATTAATTACACCATATCCCTACCCCTGAACAGGTCAGAGAAACCAAGTGCACCTAGATCAGGGCTGGGAACTACATGTGTGTTATGAATTAATCAGCTCTGTAATTCTCCACACAATTAGTTGTTAATTGCAAGAGAAAAGTGAGATTTCTCTGGACTAGAGTTTCTCTGGGCAAAGTTCCTAGAACAGTAAGCACAAAGAACAACACCCCCAATTAGGACAGAAATCAAGATAATTAAAAAACATTCAGTTCACCCAAAGTTTTTCTGTTTAAAGAGGAAAACCTTGGAGGGAGGGGGTATGACAGAACACCCTCCACAAAAGCAGATCTCTAGTGGGTCCCTAAGGCACACGAACCTGGCACAGCAGGGACAGATTCCTCAGCAACAAGACCAAGCAAATGCTGGCCAATGAAATAGAAACAGGCAACCCAATAAAACAGAAAATTCATAGCTGAGATAGCTAGGAAGAAATTCATTAGTCAAATTCCAACATTTTCTCCAATAGACCAATTTAATTCAGTCCTGGGCAATGTCTGATGATGACAGCACACAGGTAACAGCACCCCCTGACTGGTAATAATCTGTGTGACTTTCTGGTGGGTCTTTCTGTATTCTGCAGTGTCAATTTTATCATCAAACCCAGCACTTCATCTCTAGTGCAACCATGAGAGACACTTAGTCTACAGGAACAAGTTTACTCTCCTTAATAATGGTATATTGGTGGTTGATGTTACCAGGGAAACAGCTTTACTGCTGAGGGAATCTGATAAAATGATTATTATAGGAAAAGCTGTTTTTCCCCATCCTCGGTGTCACATCTTAGGCCTTCATCATTTCTGGATTATTGTAAAAGCCTTCTACTTCTTCTCCCTTCGTCCAGTCTCACATGCCCCAAACCCATTTTAACACTCAGAGTTAATCTTTCTAAACCCCAAGGTTTATTATGCTACTCCCCAGCTTAAAACTTTCAGTGATTCACAAATTCTTTAGGCTCTCTGATAAAGCATAAGAAGATCTTTACAATTGAGCCCTGGTATGACCCAATTTTTTTTTAAAAATCACCTAAAACAATTCCATACTTATGTGAATGAGTTTTATGCAAAACAGTTAAAAAAAAAAAAGAAAAAAATGCACTCTTCTGACTCTTCTCCTCTGGATTCACCAAATACTAACCCTACGATACCACGTCAGTGAGAGCAGAAACTGTATATTTTATTCACAATGTCTAGCATGGAATTGATATTCAATAAATCTGTGGAAGAAATTAATTTGTGAGTAATTAATGAAGGACCCCAAGTTCCTGCTCAGTGGGGGGGAGGGGACTGAACACAAATGTTAACCCTACTTCCTGAATGCTCACTTAAATAACAATTCAAGACCTTTCTTTGCCAACTCTATAGAAAACAGAAGAGGTTCCACAAAAAAGTAAAAATAGAGCTACTATGTTATTAAGAAATTCCACTTCTGGATAGTTACCCAAAGAAAATAAAAACACTAATGGGAAAGGTAATTGCAATCCCATGTTCCCTGTAAATCCCATATTATTTACAATAGCCAAGACATGAAAGCAACCAGTAGTGACTCTCTGATGAATGGAAATGTTACATATATGAAAATGCTATAAATACATCCAGACTGCATGTGTGTGTGATGGAACACTATTTGGCCATTAAAAAGCAAATCTTGCTATTTGTGCATGGACATAACTTGAGGGCGTTATGTTAAGCAAAGTTATTGAAAGATGAACTGTATGCCCTCACTTATATGTGGCATAGCTGGAGGATGAAGTGGAGGACTTCATGAGAGCAGAAAATAAAAGGTAACAAATCCAAGAGACATACCCCCAGCCTCTTTTCCCCAAGAAACCATTGATGGAAGACAGGGAGCTGGATTGACAGATGCCAGTTAGAGACTGGTGATGGGCAAGTATCACTGTCTGGTGATGCTCTGAATGTAGGACAGGGAATTGCCAGCTACACTGGGCGCACACAGTGCTTTGATTTCTTAAAAGCTGAGAAATAAACCTCAACCGATGGAACAAGGAGAAGTAACCCATCATGAGAGCTGGAGAGGAAAAGCTGAAGGAAATAAACAAATCTGTAATATGTAGATGTACCTGGGACTACGTAATTCAGTACGTTAACCAAAAAGCTTTATTGTTTGGCTCACGCAGGGGAGACGCACTGGCCCAGGACAGCCACCTCGCTCTCGCAGACCCCTGCACCACCCAAGCACAGTGGGCTCCTTCTGCCTTAGTCCTGGTGGGTGGGAGGGGCTCAGGGGCACACTTGGGAAGCACTGGGTTGGACCACAAGCCTGGATCCAGCCAGGGTGGAGCTACACTAAACCCCTTTGGTATGCTTCAGCTCTAGTCAGCCTTCATCAAAAATAAGGAAAATACCAATGGTCCAACACAACCACAGAAACAGAAGAGGTGACATATGAGAATAAAGGTCTTGGACTCACACATCCCCTAGGAAGGATCCAAAAAGCATGGAGAGAACCGCCAAACACAGGACTGAGAGACCAGTTACAAAGTCTAATACGTACTGGGTAAGCCAACTTTTCACCCCTAGCCCAGCGCAGTTGGAGTTAGGGCCTGGGCGGACTGAGTCGCTGAAGCAGGAGTGTGGCTGCGGGAAGTTCATCCCGGAGGGGAGAGGCAACCTAAACCTGTGGCGGGCAGAGGCTCCCGCAGGTGAGTTGCCTCGCTGGCAAAGAGACTGTTTCTGGTTACTACGGAAGCACCTGAGAGCTAGAGAGAGGCTGCAATTTGCATCTGAACAGGCCGGAGCCCTTCAGGCTCGGGGCGGACCCAGAAGTCGGTACCGGGTAAGCCAACTTTTCACCCCCAGCCCAGCGCGGTTGGAGTTAGGGCCTGGGCGGACTACTTCTGGTTATCCCCAAGCCCAAAAGTGCCAGCGCCACGTGGCGCCGGCGCAAATTAAAGAAACAAAGACAAGCACTAATCAAGAGCTTGAAGAAACCCCAACTAAAAAGAGTGCTACACCAAGCCTAATTGCTTGGAGACATCAAGAACTGTTTAAGGTTCATCAAGCTGAAAAAATAAAGGGGGGGGGTGAACGATAATAAAGAAGACAGACAACACAATAGAAACCATACCTAATCACACATTCACTCCCTGAAAAGGAACTGGTCTTCCTCAAAAAGCAACGGAAACAAGATATAACCACCACTGCAGCAAAAGTACAAAGACAGAAAGAACTATCCACAGTTAAAACAGCCTTCAACATGCCTAACACCAGAGCAGTAGTCACTCAATATGTAGAACAAATCCGAAAGGAAAACACAGGAAGGAAGAAGAATACAAATAACCAAGTAAGCCCTAGGAAAAAGGATTCACCCCCAAAGGACACACAATCTGTAGAAACCAACATGGATGGCATGGACGAAATGCTTCACATGTCAGACAAAGAATTCAGAATCAACATGATAAAAGCACTCAAAGAGGCCAAAGAGGAGGGCAAAAGAAGAGAAAGTAAGAAGGTAGAAGCTCTCAATGAACTAAAAGAAGTAGTAGAAAAATATAAAAAAGAATGTAGCAAAATGAACAATATCATTGAAATACAGAAAAACGAAATTGAAAACCTAAATAAGAAGCTGCAGGAGATACAATGCATAAGAGGAACAAAAGAAGAGCTCAAAAATGCAGGGAAAAGCCAGGAATGCAGATTAGAAGAAATAGAAGAAAGAATCAGCACACTAGAGGACACAGAAGTAGAGAGAAGGAAGAAAGAGAGAAACACAGAGTAAAAAAA